>NDGM011182136.1:0-10216 GCA_002564305.1 Octomys mimax | reverse complement strand
TTTTTTTTTTTCTGATTTTCTGTGGTATGAAAGGATTGATTTCCATTCTTTGACTTTTGTTCTGTGAATTTCCTTTTAAGATAAATGTGTTTCTTTTCCACAGCATATTGTTGGATTTCTATTGATCTACTCTGCTAGTCTGTTTCTTTTGATTGGTGAATTGAGACCATTTACATTGATGGTTATAACTGATACATATTGGATTATCTTTGTCATGTTATTTTCCTCTTATAGGGTCCATATTTTTTCACTCTTTTTAAATATGTGCTCTGTTGGGTGGTTTCTTTCTGTTTATCTTGAAGTTGTGATCACTTCCATCTCTTTCTAGAATATCTGTCAGTACTCCTTGTAGAGTTTGGTGGTCATGAATATATTCAATTGTTTTTGTCATGGAACAGTTTATTTGCCATTAAATATGACAGATAGTTTTTCATGGTGTATCAGTCTGGGTTGGAATTTATTTTCATTCAGAACCTGAAATACTTCATTCCAAGCTCTTCTTTATTTGACGATTAGTGTTTAGAAATCTGCTGTGATTCTGATGGGCTTTCCAGTGTACTTGATCTATTTCTTCTCTCTAGCAGCTTTCAATATTCTATTCTCTTGCTGAATTTCTGAGATTGAATATTATGTCTAGGTGTAGATTTATTGTAATTATGGCTGTGTGGAGTTCTATATGCCTCACTTACTATATGTCAGGTTCTTTTCTCATGTTTGAAGAATTTTCTGATAGTACTTCTGCAAATAGTCTTTTTATGTCATTTGTACTGTCTCCTGTTGCCTCATTGACACCTATTATTTTTATATCTATTTTCTTTGCATCATCTTGTAGCTTCTAAATTGTTATTTCCTGGTTCCTTGTTAGTTTTTTTTTAATGTATTTGGCACAGGGTGTACAGGGTCTCTCTAAAACAGATCAGACTCATAGTGATCCACCTATTTACAGCCTCCCAAGAGCTTAGATCACAGGCTTGTACCACCACACTCAGTCTCAATTTCAGTCAGTGCACCCTAGGGCAGGGCTGACAGGGCATGTGGCACTGGGGATCGAATCCCAGTCCCTGCATTCTCCCTAACTAGGTGCTTTAGTCTGCTAAGCTATATGTCCAGCCCTCCTTGTGAGTTTTGAGAGATGTTTTATTTCATGTTCATTAGCTGCAACACTGTGTTTGATGTCAAATAGTCTATCTTCAGTTCCATTCAAGGGATTGTTTTCAACTTTCAATGGAGCTTTTTTTTTTTTTTTTTTTTGTATGTTAGGGAAGAGTCTACAGGGTGTTAAGAGTCTCACTACTTGATTGGACTCATAGTGATCCACATGTTTACATCCTCTCAAAGCTGGGACTACAGGCATGCACCTCCATGCCCACTCTCAATTTCTGTTTCAGTGTGCCCCCGGGGCAGGCAGGAGTTCTTAATCTACTGCATATCTGTTATTTCCTATATCATTCATTCAGTGTTTCCATCATTTATATATTATCCTCTATTTTTCTATCTATATCTTCTTTAGCTGTGCTAAGAATGCTTTCACAATTGTTGTCCTTTTTTTGTTGGACCTGAGTGATTTTTTTCTCCTCTTACTTCTTCTACAGCCTGATGAACTGGTTTACTTACTTCAGCTGCTATCATTTCAGAGATTTCAGATGTGTGCTTTCCAAGCTCTTATATGTCTTTTTCTCTTGGATTTGTTCTGTGTGAGCTAGAGGGCTGAGATTGTCTTTAGTTCCTGCATTTAGGCATTTTTTAAGTTCCCAGTAATCACCTGGATGGCATCCTGCAGGATGCCCAGAGTCTGCCAAATTTCTTCAATGTCCCCAGGGAAGCTCCACACCTGTGCACTCTGAGGACACAGATTGAAGCTCTACTCCATCCCACAAACCACTCCCAAGTTCTTAAAAGTTTGAAGCCATACCAGCAGAAGCTGCACACTAGCACACCGGGGTCTCTGTAAGGTCAAAGGATACCAGAGTCCCTGAGGCTATCCAGAGTCCACTTAATTTCTTTAATGGTACCAGGAAAGCTTGATGAATTCATAACTTATTGTGCTATTAGGAGACTGAGATTTCAGAAGAGTCACCTCACTGGGGTGGGGGCATGATTTGTAAGGTTGGATTATTGCCTCAGGTTTCTCTGTACTGTTTCTAGCTTTTTGTTGGCCTTTCACCTTTTAAGTTGCAAAGGGTTGACCACCTTTCCTCAGAATGTTATTCTGCTGTATCATCTGGGCAACCAAACATATTCTAAAACTTTTGGAACTTTGAGTCAAAATAATCATCTTCATAATTTATTTTAAGATGTCAGATATTTTGTCACAGCAAATGGAAAATAACAAGTATATCTTGCTATTTTATCTGAGAAGGCTAGTGAATAAAGGAAAATTATTCCACTAGAAAAGAAAATTTTTGGCCATGACCAAAAGCAGAGACTCAATAATATACTGAGGTTTAACAATAAGATTATATAATCGCTCTGCTCTAGCTACACAAGTTACTGACATGTCAATGGGGATCCTAAATAACAATTATAATCATAGTAGAAAACCTGAAAATTTCAACAGTTGTGGCAAATAATAAGGAAGTGAAAAATAAATAAGAAGATCAAATGAAGAAAATCATAGGCTTAAATCCAATATAGTTTGTTTCCTTATAACAAGAAGGTATGGCCGTGGTAAAAGCCATCTTGCTGGATTAAGATGGAATCTTAGAGTTGCCTTGTCTTGATTTGAATATTCATAATGCCTAAAGACCATGAACCACCAGATTTCATAGTCTACTCCATAATCCCACCTCTTAAAAAGTTGAGAAAAGAAAATGGCTAAGAATTTGAGGCCAGTCCCAGCTGTGTATTGAGTCCAAGGGTTTTGTGAGGCCCTGGCTCAAAAACAGAAATCAAGTGAATAAATAAATAAGATGAACATTTTTCACGTACTTATTGGCCAACAGGATTACTTTTGAGAAGTATCTATATAAAGCATTTACACATTTTGGGACTAGATTGTTTATTATTATTATTATTATTTTATGTATTTAAGACAGGGTCTACAGGGTCTCACTATATAGATTGGACACAGTGATTCTCCTGTTTATAACCTCCCAAGTGCTGGGATTACAGGTGCACGCCACCACTCCCAGTCACAATTGCTATCTCTGCATGCCCCAGGGTGGGGCTGGCACAGCAGATGGGGATCAACCCCTGGCCCCTGTTTCTGTCTAAGCAGGTGCTTTAATCCACTGAGCTTTCTGGCTGGCCCCTGAATTGTTTATTCTTGAGAGATTGCTTTTTTTGTTATTTGTTTCAGAAATTAGTCTATTATAAAATAGTTGACGATAGTCTTGTCTATTATGGGGATGTCATTTCATTCTGTTGAGAGTTTCTTTTCTTGGAATGGCACAGATAAAAGAAACTCTATACTGTTGGTGGATTGTAAATTAGTCCAATCACTATGGAATTTTGTACAGAGATCCCTCAAAAACAAAAATAAACAAGCAAAAACCCTAAAGATAGCAATTTAATCTGACCCAAGAATACCTCTCCTTGGTATATGCTGAAAAATTTAGTCATACTACAGTCATACATGTTTATAGCAACTCATGATCACTAGGGCTTGGAAACAGCTTAGATGCTCTTCAACAGATGAATGGATAAAAAATGTGGTATATATGAACCACAGCATAATATGGAGCCATAAAGATGAATGGAATTGGCCTGGGGAGATAGCTCAGTAGAATAAGCACTTGCCTGGCAAGCAAGGGTCTTGCGTTCAATCCCCGGTGCCACACACACACACACACACACACAAAAAAAAAATCAGTGGAATCATGTCATTTACAGGAACATGTATGAAACTTGAGGCAATAAGGCTAGATAAAATAAATCAGGCATGCAAAGTGAAATAATGTATAGTCTCCTTTCAGTCAGAAAACATTATATACAAACAAGGAAGAAGGTAAGGAGAGATGATAAAAATTAAATTGTAGGTTTCACCAAGATGGGGTAGCAGGTCAGAGGAAAGGTAGGGAGGAGAAAGCTGATCAACCTGTGATGTATACCTCCACAGTTGCCCAGAATGAGGGAAATTAGTATGTACTACAATTTTTTCAATGAAAAAAAGTTATAACAGTTGTACAATGCTGAAATGATGATAAGAAGGAGAGAAAAGAAACCCATCTATAAGCCAAACATGGTCCTCAAATGAAATAAATTATAATAATCCTTTGATCTCAGACTGTAGCCTCCAGAATTGTAAAATAATGTATTTCTGTTCCTAGTTTGTTGTAATTTGCTGTTTATAGTCTTTTATTGAGGCAATCACAGCAAAGAAATGTAATCCTAGACCAATTTCAATACTCGGACATTCAGATAATCAAAATAACAGCAGTAAGGCACATATACATATGTGAAGTAATAGTGACTAAGACCCCAACAAAATTAATTGCAGATATCAAATCACAGTTGCAGAAATCTCAGCAACACCAAATAGAATAAATGCAAAAATGACAGACTTAGTTCATGATCTAAAAGTTTGTGTCATTTTCAAAATCAAATGCTAAAACCTGATAGGCAACATATGGCAGTTTGAGTTTGTGTTCTTGGGAAATGACTAGGTTATTAAATCAGAACATGAATCAGATTACAGTAGTGTGATTACAAAATGGACTAGTAAAGATCCTTTACTTCTGTCATGGGCAGGTACAGTAAGAAACCAGCATATATAAGCCAGGGCTTGGATCTTTTCCAGACACTGATTGTACTGGCACGTTGACTTTGGCCTTCTCTGGTCTGTAGAAATGTGCAAAATATATTTGTTTATAAGTCATATGCTTTAAGATATAGTATTAAAACAGATCGGTTGGACTAAGGCATCTAGACAACTTTTAAGGAAGTTTCAAAAACGAGAACTAGAGGAGTAATCTTTCTATCAGAATAAAAATACACCTTATCCAAACTATAGAAAGGTCAGCAATTAATCAGATATTTAGTTTGAAACCGATAAGGAGAATGAGGAGTAAAACATTTGAAAATTTGTGGGAAAAAATACTTCAGAATTTTATGCACTTCTAAAATATCCTTCAAAATACAGGACAAAGGAAAGCTTCCTCGCATCACACACACAAAAAATAAAGACATTAATCACCTTTAAATCTCCTGTGCAAAACATAAATGAAGATTTTTTCAGGAAGGAAAACAATTACCTGGGTCAGAACTTCATGTCTAAAACATAAAAGACAATCAGAAAGAAATGAGATGATTAAATCCAATTTGTTTTTATTGTTAACTGGTTAAGGGATAACTGTTTGAAGTTAATAATAGGAAAATATGGTAATTGCAGCCTTATGCCAATTACAACAATAGTGTAAGAGTGGAAGGTTCATATAGCTTATGATATAGGAAGAAAATTTTAGTAATACCCTACTGCAACATCTCAGCACTAGCATAATGCTATTGGAGTTGGAGATAAAAGTTTTTAAATTGTGTATATATAAACTATAGCACAACCACTAAAAAATCTGTTTTTGAAACAGTGCACTGATATTCTAATAGAGGAAATAAAATTTAATCATGAATCTTCTCAGAATCAGGCAAAGCAGAAATAGAAGGGGAAGAAATAATAAGTAATGGATATAAAACAAGCAGAAACAGAGTGAAGGTTAATCTAAATATTCAATAACATTCATGGTATAAATACATGACATTATTTTCATAATCAGAAAAAGATTCAAAAATATTTCCACTAAATCAATTCAAATATAAAACTAACTTATAGGGTCCTGCCCCTTAGCTCAGTTCTTTAAGTGGCTGCTTCAACAAAGCAGTCAGGCTCAGGTTGCTGTGCTTCAATCCCTTAAACTCAAGCCAGACAAACCTGCCCTAAAGGCATTCAGAGCAAAACAAACCAAAAAAAAAAAACCAAAAAAACCCCTAACTTTAAAACAACCTATCAAATAGAATCTGCTGAGGTTATCCTGTATTAATCACTAAAGAAATAAGCTTCAGTACAAGGAAAAAATATCACAGATAAAGATAAGCATTACCTAATGAAAGATAGATCAGTGAAGAATAATAACAAACTTTAATTAGGTTTTATCTTGTATATAACATCAACATATGAGCAGGAAATATTGATATATCTGAAAAAAGAAACAAACATTTATCCTTTAAATTAAATACTTTAATGTCCCTATTTCAGTAATTGATAGGTCAATCAGGGAGAACATCTATAATGGTAAAATTGAAATCACCAAAAAAAATAAATTAACCTCATAGAGATTTATAAGAAAATTCCTCTCAATAACAGCAAAATTATATATTCTTGTCCTAAATTGATATTCCTTAAGTGTTCCTGGAGAAAAGACAATAGAATAGCATTTCAATGTATTGCATAAAAGGTACTTCCATTCAGCACGAATTGTCGCTGTTTTTTTTTTTTTTTTTTTTTTTTNTCAGGCCCTTGCAGTGCCAGGGAAGCACTTATTCCAATGAGCCATCTCCCCAGCCCCAAATTGTCACTGTTGATCCCATCTTGATCACCTGCCTGATGCAGGGTTTGTTCATTTTTGATATTGCGTATTCATTTTTTCCCTATTCACACTATACTCTTTAGAACCTGGTCACTATGATTTATCCATATTGACTTAACTTTAACCACTCATTCACTTATTCAACAATTCGTGTACATCAGCATAGTGTGAGAAATATTTGTTTACATCTTCGCTTCAATCCTATATTATCTGGGTCTGTCTGGGTGGTCAGGAATATATTTGTTTCTTAATATTTTAAGTGTCTACTTACTTTTGATTCATAAAATTTTTGTTGGCAGGTAACATTTTTATAACATTGAGAAGAGATATTTTTCAGTTTAGAAAGAACTAAAAATGTATTTTCTTGTCAAATTTGTTTATTTCAATAACAATCTCAAGCTAGGTTTGCTCATACAGTAATTGCTCAAGTATGATACTATTGTAGCTGGATGAATACAGGTAAGATGGAATAGAAGGAAGGTGCAGTGAATTATGCATTAAGCTAATTTGCCTTACTCAATAAAATATATTTTTAAAATTTTATGCTAGTTTGTTGAAAACAATTACAGACAATTGTTCCTAAAATTTAGACAAAATACCTTTTGAAAAATAAATTATTAAAATTACATCAATTCAATTGTTCATTAAATTTTTTTTAGAGTTTGTCAAAGTACATACATAGAAAAAAGGCTTTAGTGTTTTTAATTCTAGTATTTCTGTAGAAATAGACATTCCAGAGAAAATAAATACAGCAGATTACATGAATTCCGTGTAAGAGAATCCCAGCAACCAAAAGTCATCTAAAACATAGTTCTCCATTATCAACCCAGTATTCTCTTCTTCCTTTATATATTTTTTTGTATAAGAAAAATTGAAATGTTGGGCTACCCATTCTCCTAATATGCTCTTATCTTTCTTTTTATTTTCCCAAACTCATAATTTTTAATAAAATGAAAGCTATCAAACTCATCAGTTTCTCAGAATTAATTTACTTCCTGCCATAGGTGAATGTAGAATGTTTCATTCTCCTATTGCATTTACTAATAAACAATTCTTTGAAAAATAAATGTATAGCTCTCTTCTAAGTGCTACACATACAATAAGATTCATAAATTGCAAAGTAAAAGTGTAATATAGCTGTATCACATGTTTACAGATTGAGTAGATGAGGGCACAGAAAGTTAGATATCTTCAAGAGACCTCACAGCTGACTAACAACGGAACCAGGATTTAAGCAGACAAAGTCTGTTTTGCTCAGAAATAGTTAATTTCACCCAATTTAAAAATTACAGTATTTTAAGAAGAATGAAAAAGAGTCAAAAAAATTAAGAAATGATAAAGAATTTCACTAAATAAGATAATAGGAATTCAACAAAGTCTTTTACATTGCGTACAGTTGTCTCCAAATTAGTTGTTCAGATTAGCAGATACAAGTATGTAAAATTGATCAAAATATTAAAAACAAGAAAAAATTACTCATTAATTGAAAAGTGGAAATCAGCAATATAATTATCCAAGTTATCATATACCTATGTCTATATCTATATCTATATATCTATATCTGTATTTCTTCATTTGTTTTCTTCCCCTTCCTTCTTTTTCTCCTTTCCCTCATCCCATGAAGCTAGAGAAGATACTCACAAGTGAAATGAGTCAGACCCACATGTGTAAACGTTGTATTGTCTCCCTAGTTTAATACCCTGAGAGAGTTAATAAAATCCTAAAGGGATAGATATGGTGAAAGGCAAAGAAACTTTCAAGGGGAAGGAAAAATTACAGTATCTTTAGGGTGAAAAAAATGCATCAGTATATTTATTTCTTGCATCAGTCATTTAACCATCCTTGCCTCAGAGTGTGGAAAAAGTATCAGTAACCATGTGCCACTCATGTTGCTAGGTACTTCACAGTTTTAGGAAAATTTAAAAATATATTAATAGATGTCCATTCAATTAATTTGCTCCTCCCATGTTTTGAAAAGGAAGTGTCAATTGAGTGCAAATGAGGACAGCATGAAAAGCATAGAAGTAAAATTTCCTTTGGCCATTTGGAAAGTATTCCATGCTGAAGGCTATGTTAAAGTCATTTTCTCATGTCTACCTACTTTGGGAAATTAGTTCTTAATTTCTTCTTTTTCCAACTTTTTTTTCATTCACATCTTTCATTCCAGAGATCATATATCTTTTTACATGCAACATACACCTAATTTTCGTGGGAAGTTGACAACTAAATATAATATTTTCCGTGAATGCTATACGATATTACCAAGACCCGGGAGGTGCAACACAACAGAAATGTATGTGGTCACATGCAATTTGGAGAGGCCAGAAGCAAGAAATCGGTAACACTGCACTGCACTCAGAACAAAACCATACTGCAGTCTGTCCAGAGGGTCAAGAGGAAAATGAATTCTTTGCTTCCTTGAGCTCCTGATGGCTGTGTGACGCTGTGCTCTGTCTCCAACTTAATATTCTCAGTTCCCTTGTACGTGCAGTGAAATCCTTCACCTCTCATGTTGAAGGGAAGCTGCAGGGGTCTCTGTAGATCCCTGGGACTATTGAGAATGCCTATTTTTAAGATCATTAACTTGATTGCATTAAGGAATTTTTTCATCCCAAAATATAACATTTATCAGGATTAGGATTTGATATGTTTTTCAAAGTGCTAGTTAGCCTCCTACAGCAATAAGTGAATTTAGCTTGAGTATAATCAGTGTACATTTTTCTTGCTAAACTGGGAAGTGGAATTTATGAACATAAACTTAGTGGCTAAGTACTGCTTACGATAAATTAAGAATTCCAATAAATTTAGATTGATATTTATCAAACTAGTTTTTGGAGAGTCTGAAAAAGTATCATTTTGATAAATATAATTAGAATTTATTTTAATTATGGATTAAAAATTTCAAATATTTAGTTACTCAGCTAACACTTTTTAATTAAAAAATAAATATCATATTACCATCTTCATCGTTGAATGTATGCAATTTAATGGTGTTAGATATACTTACACTATTGTATTAAAAGTAACTAAACAATTTCATCTAGCAAAACAAATTATGCACAGGAAATATTAATTTTTCTTCCTTTATACTTGTGACAATTGCATTTTAGTTTCTGTTCCTGTGACTTTAAGTACTTTAAATATTTAATATGCATGTAGTATAATACTACCAGTTCTTCTGTGACTGGCTGATTTTCCTTAGCACGATATCTTCCAGGTAAATAGTATAGCAAGTGAGACAATTTCTTTTAGTATTATTGCTAACATTAGTATTATCAGTACTGGGCATCAAACTCAAGTTCTCGTACATGTTAAATGTATGCTTTATCACTGAGATGTACCCCTAAGTCCTCAGAATTTCCTTTATATTTAGTTCTATAATTTATTCAGTTATACGTATAACAATTTTGCTTTATCCCCTCATCTGTTGATAAATATTTAGGTTCTATCTCTTTTCAGGCATGAAGCTATAACATGATTGTAAAATATTATTTTGGTATGCTATATACTCAGAAATGCAGTTTCTAGATTTAATGGTAGATCTGCATTTAATTATTTGATAATATTTTCTATAAAGGGTACCACGTTCTACAAAAGTGAACAAGCGCCGGGGAGATGGCTCAGTAGAATAAGCGCTTGCCTGACAAGTGCCAGGGCCTGAGTTCAATCCCCAGTTCTGAAAAAAAAAAAAAAAAAAA
>NDGM011182135.1:0-15691 GCA_002564305.1 Octomys mimax | reverse complement strand
TTTTGAAACTGTCTCATTGCTATTTGTTTCTCAATAAAATTATTTTTAAAAATAAATAAATAATTTAAAAATCACACAAAAAATAGAATTCACACTCTCTTACCCAGATTTTTCACTAACACTTTGGAAGCTTAGTAAGGGTAGCTACAGTTTTATGTTGTTTGAGGAAGTTATTTTTGGTCTAAAGTTGTAATGAACTAGTTTTCTTTAAATTTTTGTATTATGGCTGGTTACTCAACTCCATTTCAGGCCCTTCCCTCCGCTAACTACTTCAGTTATACACCAACTAATTAAATAAACCATTGTCTACAATAATGGTGTAATCCTTCATTCCTCTCCAGTGTCTTCATCATTGCTGATATGCACCCTTCCACTGTTCTCTGTTCATGGTAAGAGGTAGTTGTTAGCACTTGGTGCAAAGCACCAGTGTAGTTAAACGTGTTCCTGCTCACCTACAGAGGTTTAGACAGTTCCATTTCCAATGGGCAGACCTCATCACTCTTTCTCCATAATCTGTCTTGTATAGCTTTTCCAATTTTCACTCCAAAGTTTATATATTATTTTGCATCCTAAGTGAATGGCTTATAAATTAGATAATGAGAGCAATGGGAATACTTCCTGCTTGCATTTACCCTTACTCAATTTAAAGAATAATCCTAAGTCTCAGAGAGTATCTTTCTTAATTTGGGGTTTTAAAAATTTCTTCCATTTTTGATGTGAATTGTATTATATATTTTGTGCTTGTTTTATAGTGTTGAAATAATACTGAATACCATGCTGATCTACTTTCTTTGAATTATTGGTCTATGAACAGAAAAAATCTGGAAAAATATTATTTGAAGACTGTGAAATATACTCTACTGCTTCTCCACATCTGAAATATATCCTGCCTAAAGGCATGATTCTCTTCCTTTCCCATTGTGAGAAAGTTATATAAATGAATGGATCCATTTATAACTTGGATAATTTATATATTCAAGTTATATGAATTAATGTAATTTATATAAGAAAGTTATATAAATTAATGTATATAAATTAATTTATCCATTAATAGAGGTTAACACATTTAGTTATACAAGACAAAAGTCTGAAAAAACCATAGCTGTCTCTAGCAGAAGACTCAATACCACTAATGGGAGGTATAAAAAGGGCTGCCCACATTAATTTTTACACCTGTATTCTCTCTCACATGGTATTCCACCATCATCTATCATTTGTACTTCTTTTCCTACCTTAAGTGATGCAAACTTGCTCTAAAAAGATTGTTAAATTTGCAACTTTTAATAAACCTTTGATATCAGGAGCTCTTTTCTGACCAATTCTTTGCTCAAGAGAAAAGGAACCTAGAAGCCACCTCCAGAAAAAAAAAAAAAATCCTGTTCTCTGCTTATTTATCAACTGTTCTGAATCAAGGGACTGAATACATTACCCTGAAATGTGGTAAACTATTAGGCTCAGCCAGCCAGGAAGGCAGGTAAAGGCCTTTGGGGCATATTTTTTTCTCTTTCTTAAATTCCATGAAGTATTGTTTTGTTTTTGTTTTTAAGTTTATTGCCCCTTCTTTTCACTTTTCTGTTTTTTTATCATTCACTACAGATATAAATTAGTAAAGACAGCCAGAAAGTCTGTTAACAGATCACATATGCAATCTTGAGTTTAGTTAGCCTTTTGACCTTATGTTTCTGTTCTCCCTATAATGCTCTGGCTTCTCACGCTTTGGAGGAAACCCAGCCATCGGTAAATTGGTACCTGCCTCAGTAGCCCCAACCACAAATGATTTCTTGTGCTCACAGTCCCAACGATGCTTTTTACCTAGATGGCCCTGACTTTCGTAAGATGCAATCCTACCCAGGGTTGCCAGCTTGTCTCATCACAGTACTGGCTGCCGTTTTGTCGTGTGAATGGACAACTACCTAATTTTAAGAAGCCCTAAGCATGCCACCATGTTTGTTTTCCTTTCTTGTTTCTTCTAGCAAAATGCAAGTAATTTAGAAACTTGCTGATGACCTTTGCAAAACAAAGAATAGCAAATAAAAGCTTCTCAAGTGGCTTTAATACATCATTAGAATTTTTAAAGGTTTTCTTTCTTGAACAGGATGTTTCCCTTTCTACTTCCTTAAAGTGACACCAAAGATTTCACTATCAGTTTAATGCAAAACTGTCATTTTTCAAGAGGTTTCTATAGGTCTCCTGTCTCTTAAATCTAGTCAGTGCATCACAAGAGCTTGATTAAAACTGAATGGGAAACCTATTTTTTCTTTTCTTTTCATGTATTTAGTACAGGGACTACACACTCTCACTACACAGATCAGACTTCTAGTGATTCTCCTGTTTTCAGCCTCCCAAGCACTAGGATTATAGACCTGTGCCAGCTCACCCAGACTCAATCACCATCTCAATTCCCCCTGGGGTGGGGCCGGTACACCATGCCTGGGATCAAACCTGGTCCCTGCAACTGCCTAAGCAGGAGATTTAGTTTGCTGAGCTATCTGGCCAGCCCTTGAATGGGAAGCCTTCTGTGAAAGATGCCAACATCATGATAACTTCATGCAGAGATGTCTGTCTAGTAAACACTTGAATTTCACATGAGACACATGGGCTCAAACTGGGTCTTCTCCTTCTACATAGATGCCAGATTAAGGAACCAAGAACTAATTTTCTCTCTCTCTCCCTAGGCCTAAGTTCATGCCCTGCCAATTCCACTGATTTCACCAATAAGCCATATTCTTGATCAGTGAGTACTATTAGATTCTGACAAAAATAAAATAAAATAATAAAAAAAGAAATAAAAAAATAAAAATAAAATCAACCAAACAAGCAAAACAAAGAGCTTTTGGCAAGAGACAAGTATGGGATGAAAGCTTAAATTGTGAGACTAATTTTTGGGTTAATTGCTTCTGTTTAAAACACGGAAGGGCTGGGGAGAGAACTCAGCTGAATAAGTACTTACCTGGCAAATGCAAACTCCTAAGTTCAATCTCTGGTACCATTAAAAAATAAAAATTAAAAAATAAAATAAAATTTAGAAAATAGAAGGTACAGTAAAATCCATTAAGTTCACAATTTTGACCTTTTATCTTAGGACTACCCAGAAACTATGATGTTTACAGTGTCCCTCAGGGAAGAGAGAGATGTCTTTGGTGATCCTTTTCTCGGATTCCCACCCATCTCTCAGGGGATATGGTTCTCTCCCATCCAAGTAATGAGGAAATTTCATACAGTACTCTAGATTCCTGTCATCAGTAGTTGGACTTAGCTTTTTTCTGTACTGAACAATTGGCATGTGAAGGAGGATCAAAAGAGAACATCTAGAATCATAGCTATCACAACTGACAGTATTTTAAACTCATTGAATTTATCTAAGGGAAGATTTAAGGAGAATCGAATCCAAGAAGTCTGGCTCCAAGCAAATGGCTGGGTCCTGCTGTGACTGTGAGGCAATTTATATGTCTGATTCACAGCATTGAACAACTGATAATCCCTGCTTCTAGAGGGGTGTGCCAGCCAAGCCCCTATTTCCTGATCTTAAGAGGTCCAAGGGAACCTAAAATACTTACTTCAGTGGATTTCACCTTCTCACAAGAAGAACCCTGGGTGATGTTGGGTGTTGTGGGTGAGCAAGTTCAACATGCTCTGTTTTGATATGCTCCTGAGGAATGCCTTCATTTGGGTCTATTGTCATAGTTGAAGTTAAAAGGAATCTTAGTTAGAGATTCTTTTCTTCTTCACTAATATGTTACTGTGAAGATCAAATGCTTAACGGTGAGTTTCTGATTTTTTACAGTGTCCTACTTCTTTGCTAAGAAGAGATTTTTTTAGCCAACCTTGGGGTAATACTGACAAATACTAAAATGGAGTTTTTCTGTTGGGAATATACCAGTTCTTCCTGAATTAAGTAGTCAATAATTGGATCCCGCTGCATGTGACAATATAATACCTGGTGTAAGAAAATACTTCTGACCTGGGGGATAGGTCAGTGGGCCAAGTGCTTGTATGACAAGTGCCAGGGCCTGGGTTTGATCCCTGGTACCACATGCTGTATCAGCACTGTGACAAGCTGGCTGCAGAAACCAAAACCAGGTAGGGTGGTGCTGACCTATTATCCCAGCTCTGGGGTGACTGACACAAGAGGAACACCACAAGTCTGAGCTGTGTTAGGAGACCCTATACCAACTAACTAACTAACTAACTAAAATAAATAAATAAATAAATAAATGGAATGGAATGGCTTTAGGTCTGTATGAGTCAGGTTTTACTAAAGGAACAGATATAACACAAGATGTACAGATGTGGAAGAAATTACAAGCCTTCTTACAATGGTCAGCTGCAGAGTCAGATGAGGAAGTGTGCAGGGTGCTTCTGCACAACCAAGACAGAAGCATTCATTCCCAAGGTCCCAAGCTCATTGCAGTATTCTGTGCAAGTCCGTATCAGGAGGCCAATGGGTCTGTGATGGTAGGCTGAAAAATCTGCCACGAAAGGCTGAAGAATCTGAGACAGAAGGCTAAATGCTCCAAGCTGGAGGCCTAAGAGTCTGTGCTGGAAGCCAGGAGATGAAGTGCAAGCTGACTGTGAAGACCATTGCTTCTCTGAAGAAAAAGTGGAAAGCTCCATCCTCCCTCAATTCTGTTTTATATCCTTTAAGTGCTGAGTCAGGATGAGGACTAAGGTGTGGAATTGCTGAGCTGATTCAATGAAGCTTTTAGCTTCTCAAGTTGACACATGTATCAACCACTACAAAGTGTCTTGACCAAAAGGAGCAAAAACACCATCCAGAGGCATATTGTTCAAAAAGATTGAATTCTCATGGAAAGCCACCCTACCTGAGAGTAGTAGCAGCTGCAGGTATATTAATAGAAGATTTTTAGGATAAAAATGATATGTCCTATCCCAACAGATCAGAGTATCTGTACAAAATTTATAGGTAGTCCCTTTTTTCATGCTGGTTGCTGTCATTCACTGTAAATGACCCCAAAGAAATAGATCTATAATCTTCTTGGGAAATCAAAAAGCTGATTGGGAAATATAAAAAGCAGCCCTTCAACTCCCCAAGATCCTATCATTATCCCGAGTTCCTGAAGAACCGTTGTGGTTCTATTTCAAGTTATATAATGACAAGCAATAAACCTCTACAAAGGAAGTGGACATTAGAATTTGTATTGGACTAGGAAGAATTCTATTTTGAGAAACTCTGGAAGACCTCAGGTTCCTTTTCTGAAAGCAAGACTCCATTATTTCTCCAGATGCAGATAAGTAGAGTCACTATTAACTCTAATTTGTCACAATTTTCTTTAGGAGTGGGGGAGTTTGTGCTTTACTTTCATACTGGGAATTGAACTCAGGACTTCAAAACTTCCAGGGAGACACGGTGCCATTGAGCTACATCCTTGGCCCCTTAGCTCATCACAATTTAAATGTGTACATATGTTGATATTCCAGTTTTGAATTGGATCTGTTATGTGGGCAGTCTTTTTAAGGATATGAGTTTCAGGCTTTTAATAATTTATCTATGCTTCTTCCTTGTCATAATTTGTCCTCCACAGGAAGCAAGGAAATCTGATCTCATACATGGCTCTACATCTCCAGATAGTAGTTGCTTTCTTTTTCCCATCAATACGTCCCGCTAATGGCCACTGGTTATTTTCTCCTTGTCTTCTAACAGGTTTTCTCTTTAATCCAGCAAGTTCCCACAATACTTCAAAGTAGCTGGAGAGCACACAATCCCTAATAGGTGGGGCCTACACCCTTCCAGCCGAAAGAAGTTGTACAAGACAGATACCTCCCCTCCCTAAGTACCTTATAAAGAGTTATGGGGATTTTTTTGCTCTGGAGAAAGTAAGATAGAAAGATAAGACATAAAATAAAACTGGCTGGGAGCAGAGGTATGACAAGATCCCTAACCACATGCACAAAATAGTTCCCAAAGATCTGCATATGGAATTCTTTTGAAAATTTGGGTAAGTTTGCAACAGCCTATGCCTGACTTCAGTCCTAGGAGTGCATGAAACAAAAAACACTGTCTACTTTGTTCACATTGGCCACTGTGCTCTCTTTTGCATGGTTCTCCACCCTTACGCTGTGGGGAGTACTTTACTTACTCCTACTTAGTGCATACTCACTCTGCAAAACTTGTTTTGTTGTCTAACTTTAATACAACTGTGTGTCTGTTTTTGTTATCTTGATTGCTTCTTTCCTCAAGATAGAAAGAGCTTAGCATGCATCTCCAGAAAGAGACTCTAGAAGCCCCAAATCCAGTAACAAATCTTGTTAAGGATTCTAAGGCTTCTGGACCTCCACAACTTTGGCACATTCTACACTGTTGTCTGATAAGTATTTTCTAGGTTAAAATTCCTCTCACACTACCCATCTAACTAATTAGAACAAGGTCTAATTATTTCCCACATGCTGTAGGCTACAGCTCAAAGATATAAAGAAGAGAAATGCTCTTTAAGATCCTCCTTTCAAGGGCTGGGACCTGGTTTAAACTGAGAACTCATTTTTCTCAATCTCTCATTCTGAGATTCCTTAAATGATTAAAGCTTCTGATGTTAGAAATTGAAAAAATTTTTTTCCTCCTAGATGGTCCTTTTACATAATGATGATCTAAAGGGAACAGAAAAGCATTTTGTAATTCCAAAGTAATGTCTTAGTAAAAATATTGATGAGTCATAATTAGTATAGTTCCTAAGCACCTGGAATGACCTTTGTGTACATAAAAAGATAACCAAAGTCAACTCAGAGTAGATGACTTCATGACACTGCCATCATTTTTATTGAAAGTTTAATTCCTTTTATATCTGCTTCATGATATATTCCACCTACTTCCTCTTGGCCCATGTGTTTGACTAAATTTTTTCTTTTCTTTTTTTTTTTTTTTCCAGAACCAGGGATTGAACTCAGGCCCTTGCGCTTGCCAGAGAAGTGCTTATTCCACTGAGCCATCTCCCCAGCCCCTGACCAAATTTTTTCATCAAGGACACAAGTAAGGGACCAAAATAGTAAGTGTTTTCTTCTTTGCTGCATCAAGTTCTGGTTCCTTGGTGACAACCCCAAGAAATATAAGAGTCAAGTGTTTCTTTTTTTTATAGTACAGGTTCTTACTACACAGATCAGACTCTAGTGATCCTCCTGTTTTCAGCCTCCCAAAAATGACATTCAAAGAATGGATTAAAGATTATACTTTAGCGCCAGAGGTATAGCTCAGTAGTATAAGTACCTGCCTGGCAAGAACAAGATTGAGGGCCTGGGAGATGGCTTAGTGGAATAAGTCTTTCCCTGGCAAGTGCAAGGGCCTGAGTTCAATATCCAATTCTGAAAAAAAAAAAAAGAACAAGATTGAGTTCTGTCCCTGGTACCAAAAAAGGAAAAACAAAAAAACACACACACACACACACACACACTTTGGGAATAATGATACCTCACTACTAATTAGCATACGTTTTAAAAATAATTTTTTAAATTCCAAATAGCTAGTAGACGGTCTGAAAACTTGTAGTTGTAGCTTTGACTATCTTTTGTCTTTATTTCTCATTAATGGCACCACTTGGGAAACATTGTTCAGAATGGACAACTTATCGACCACAAGCAGAAAGCAAATGCTGCCTTTATGTGTGAGTTGTGGCCTGAACCTGGATGTTCTGCAAATTAAACTAAAAGTACATTTATTAAATGTGATTTCTAAAACAGAAATATGGCATTTTAATGCTATGGTTTAAGGAGACTTTTGTTGGGTCTTTCTTTTAAGGCTTTATACATTAATATATAAGAAACAACATTTATCAATAAAGCATGGATTTATGTTTTTAATGATTCTGATGAATCTAAATCTGTAATCTTCAGATACATTTGAACTAAAGTACAAGGCTATGACTTCTATATGCCCATAACAGTCACATTTTATTGTACAATGGGTTGTGTGTGATAAAAGTATAACTTCTGGGTGTTTCCTTGGTGCACTAGAGAATGTATTTTGAGATGAAATAATACTCAAATTTTTAGTTATCTTGTGACAAGGAAACCTGGAATACTTTTTGCTTAACTGTTGTATTTAAAAACAATGAAAATAATTAATTGGATTACATGTAATCATAACAATCATATAAATGCTAGTTTTAGGTAATCTGGCTTGAAATTTTACAATACTCTACAAAAATTGTTTTGGGTACTAATTTTCTTTTCAGTATGTAAGAACTTAAAAGTAACTAAAAATCACTAAATTCAAAGGTCAATCTATTACATTTGCATCAGCTAATTTATTTATTTATTATTTTTTTGGTGGAACCGGGGATTGAACTTAGGTCCTTGAGCTTCCAGGGAAGCGCTTATTCCACCGAGCCATCTCCCCAACCCCTGCATCAGCTAATTTAGAAGCCCACCTTTATTCAACTTCAAAGCAGGCTTTCCCCTATGATGGCTCACCATCTTTCTTTAATCATCCTTTCTTTAACCATTAAAATAAGACCAATACTTTGTATTCACAAATTTTTACCACCAACACACACGGGTAATCTCTACTTTTAGGTGTAATGCAACTCGTTTCTCTAGGTGCACTGCATACTCCGATGGATAGTTGACTCTCTTCTTCATAAAGCCTGCCTGTGCCTCTGAACAACACATCCTGAACATTGTTTTACTGTGAGTTGGGCCAAGAGAATTTGAATCTGCATGTGTATCTTATGGGCAGTGTGGAATAGGTTCCTAATAGTGGAAAGCACCCCTGGTGACACCATAGTTTACACTGAATTTTCAAAAGAAGCACTTTACAAAAGAAGTTTTATTTCTTAGTCATTTTTATCTTTCATAACCTATTTTTAATCATTATTGATATATTATATTGAATTCAAAAATCACCTATAGACGTAATACAGAAAATAACTTATTGAATTATAAATGTGATATGTTAGTGATATAATTAATATAACTTAAAATAATAATAATGAAGAGGATTAAGATCGAGATTCCAATTCTGAATGTGAATATTTACATTCATAGGTTCCTTAGAATTAATTTCAATTTTAGAGGACACAAACCCATAAATACTGAAATTAAGCAGGTTGGGAGTTATATTTTCCCCATATCAAGAATGCACTCTAAGAAGCTTTGTCTTAGAATAAAAGTATTTTTTTTCTTCTCTAAAGTGCACACATTTGGGCTGGCAAGATGGCTCAGTGGAATAAGTGCTTCCCTGGCAAGTGCAAGGGCCTAAGTTCAATCCTTGGTTCCTCAAAAAAAATAAATAAGTAAAAAATAAATAAATAAAATAAACAAATAAATAAATAAAATGCACACATTTATATAGACATACCAAAGTGATTGATTGGACAAATATAGTGTAGTTAATTTTTTCTTCCTTCTTATAAAATATTTGACTTATTATTTTATAAGATACACAGGAAAGAATCAGTGTCTTTTTTTATAAAAAATGCAAAAAGAGCTAACATTATTATTGACTGTAGGGAGCCCCTCCTGGTCTTTGTCTTGGTCCAAGAAGTTTATATTTGTAATCCCATGGATAAGTTATTGGAATAGCATCAAGTTAATTTCAATCTACTACTTCCAGTGAGACATTAAAACATTAAGGCATATTTATAGTTTGGGGAGCCAAGGAGTCATAAGTCCAGCCATGGTGATGGCTAAAATTTCAGAACAAAGGCCTCTATCCAGGGCCAAACCTGGGTTTTATTCAGTAATGGAGGAGGAGTGGCTTGAGGATGAATGACTAAGAATAACAGGGAGTAGTTGAGTACTGGGAGCTGGGCTAGGTAGGAGCCCTGCATTTACCTCTGCAATGTGCAGTGAATGATATGCAGAAAAAGTAATTTGCACTATACTTTTGAGATAGTATCTGGTGCTTCAACTCTAATGTGCAATCTTTCAAGTCTCAGGAAGTCATAGCCTTTATCTTGAGGCTCTATCCCAGCCAATAGTGTGGAGCACTGGCTCTTCATCCTGTCTCAACAGGGTTCATACTAAAGAGCAGCAGGTGTGGGTTATCAGGGAAACATGTGTGCTGTCTTCAAAGGCTACCACCACGACCTCGCCTCAACAGATATACATTCCATAAATACAATTGAAGAGATAAGGAAAGTTTTTTGCCAGTTCTGTACCTATCAATACATGGAAATAGCCAAAATGGAGACAACTGCTCTTCCTTGAAGGAGAGTCACCCAGGAGGTCCTCCACAATTGACATAATTTCATGTACATTTAAAAAATATTTTAACTCAGACAGTATAATTAATGATCAAGGTGTTATGTTTTTGTTCCAGAACTCTCTGTTTTAGAAACATCAACAGAAAGAACTTGACTTATAGTAATTCTCCATGGATTCAAATTACTTCAAGTTCAAATAAGAGAATGACAATAGGAAATAGAAAGATAAAATAGATCATTAGAAATTAGAAGAGGAGTCTAGAGACAGAGGAAGTAAGAATGTAGGGAGAGGAAGGGTATATATAAAAAAAGAATTAAGATGTGTTATATACAAGTACCAATTCTTCACAATGGATGCAATCAATATGTACAGAAAACTGTGCTAATAAAGAAAAACAAGAGAAAACAAATTGGTTTCCATTCATATCAGGTGGCTGTATTCTTTCTTCAGCAATGAAGATAAATGTAACTTTAATTCTCCTTTGGGGTACTGAGAAACTGACTTCCTTTATACAGTAGCATAAACATGTTAAAGTTACATCACAAAAGTTTCCCAGAAGTAGAAGTACATCAACATTTTGTGAAATAATATATCCATTACATACTTTATAATTGTATAATCACTTTATGATTGTTAATTTTTGAAATATTTTCCAATTAATTTTCCCAATCATTTACAAATTAATATTCTTATTTATTTATCTGAGAGTTGCATAACTTTCAACTCTATGCTCGCTTACATAGTATGTGTTTGCCTGATTTTATTTTATCCAAATTAGGTTGATTAAAAAAACATTACATATCTCAATTCAATTTTAGGGATTATTATATTTATAATTCCTGGAAATGTGTTAACATAGATATTAAAAACTCCTGAAGATCACCATTATCTTCAATCAATCTGTTGCTATTGCTTATGTACTTAATTAGCATTATAGGTTATGATATTCAGATAAATTTCAAGCAACTTTTTATTACAAACAAATCATTTAATGTAGGAATTTTCCTCCATTTCTCAGCCAGTGCTTGATATATTTCAAGATGTTCCTAACAGCAATAATGGTTGTTTTTACAAATTGTGCTAGTCAATTTTCTATTGCTGTCATTAAACATCTACATGTACAACTTAAAGCCAGAAACTGATTACTTGGCTTATGGTTTCAGAGACTTGAATCCAGGTCAGGATGGTTCAAATTAAGGATCATCATAGCAGAGATGACGGTAGATCACAGTCTGCATTTTGGTAACCTGAAAGAACAGAAATACAGTGCCACAGAATAATTACCATGGATAATATGCTCCATTCATTGTCAGGCAAAATGACCAACAGACACAGCCAGAAGCATGCTTTACTAAGTATTTCGGCATCTACTGAAGCAACCAAGTTGCTAATTAAGCTTAATTTTCATATTCCACCCATGCAACTTGATAGTCAAAGCCTATCCTTAAATCATACTTGATCTCCACATAATCAATAACAGCAAGTAAATAATTATTCCTGACATAATATAGCTAGCCTGTGTGTGAGTACGAGCACAATAATTTCTTCTCAAAGCTTCAACAGTTGCAGAATTGCTCAAGACATAACTACGAAGTCTCCTCTGACACTCAAGTTAAACTCTTGGCTGTGAACTCCTCTAAAATCCCCAAATCAAGGTGAGTGTTTCCAGCATAATGGCATAAGGTAAACATTTCCACTGTAAATGGAAGGATTAAAGGAAGTGAAAAATAACTGGGCTAAAGGAAGAGTGAAATTCATTAGGGCAAAAATAATTCCTATCACTTTTTCTAGAATGCATAATATAGGGTAGTTATATGCGAGTCTCTGAGACTTTGGTGAATCTACACACATCATTCTCAGTTGCACTGACTCTGGCCACCTCTTGAATATTTCTTCTGGTGATATTTCATGCTCCTGCCATCTCAAAACTCTGGACTTATCACTATAATTTCAGCTTTAGTGCCAAAGCTTGAAACACTTTTGAAAAGCACATATTCCCTGCCACCCAGATCTTCCTTTGAAATCTATGTGGAAACATTCAAGACCTATAATTGCTTCAATCTGCATGCCTAAAATACCAGCATCATGTTAATAATGCCAAAGCCTGTTGCCAGTGCAAGCAGTAGCCAGGCCCCCTTGGGCTACAGTTCCAGCTGCCTTAAGGTGATCCTAGGGAACACACACTCTAGTGGCCTTTCCTGAACTAGAGTCTCAGGGTTCCTTTTCAAATGAGAGGTTTCCACTTTTGTGCTGTGAGCCTGTGGTGTGTGAAGTCTTGTTAATTACTGAGATGTCCTCAATGTATCTTTATTCTTGTCCTGGTTCAAGGTAACTGGTTTCTTTATATTGGAGTAAATCTTTTCAGAAATCACAACTCTTTTGACTCTAAAAATATAAGATTTATTTTCTGCTGCAAATTTAAATTTTCAAGCATTTCTACTTTGCTACACGCTCTCAATTTTCTTTATGAATCTGACTAAAATCACTCAGCATTACTAAGGCCCCCACCAGATTAATTCATCCATAGGCTTAAACTCAACGTCCTGCAGTTTTAAGACATGGGTAAAATGTATACATGACCTCTAGACCAATTGCCTTCCCAACTAAAATCTGATGAGCATAGTCTTTACTATTCACACCCATGTCAACCTGATTTTCTGATCTGTGACCAGGGTTTCCCATCAAACTGTTCATTGCATTCTAGCCCATATCTCCCAACTCTTCTTCATTCAAATGAATACAAAGACTGGTGAAACGTGCACAGGTCCAGTCATAGCAATGAGTCCACTCTCAGTATTAATTTTTTATATTGGTCACCAAGGCAACCACTAGAAACAAATGAACCACACCCACTACTTAAAGAAAGAATAGTTTATTTAGCTCAGAGATTTAGTTATCTCCTCTCTGGCTCCCTCATTCCAAGACAGGAACATCATGGTGAAAAGTGAAAAAGAGCTGCTCAGTCCATGGTGCCAGGAAGCAAGAAAGGGAACAGCTCAGGAGGGGGGAGGGTGAGTGTGCAAACAGAGCACCGAGGTTGCCTTCTCCTCGCCCCACCCCCACCGAGACATGTGCTTTAGTAATCTCCTAGGCATTTTTCAAACCACTGAATTTGGTATGAGGCTAAAAACCAATTCCGTTCTACAATGTGCAGGGTTGTTAGACTTCTAGCATGATCAGAGAGGCAAACTCACTGTGAGTAAATGCTTCCTAGTGACCAACACTGGCAATTTCAGCAATTACACATTTCATATAACAGTATAAAATAACCAAAGGAAATTAACGTCACTGGGATGTGTAGTTGAATATTTCAAATTTGCAGGCATATCACACTCATTTTTACACTGCTTGATTATGAAATTTGTCTACTAAAATATCCAAAGAAAATTCTGACCTAATTATCTTATTAACTTTTAAGTCATTGCTATTTATTTTCCTTGGAAAGCCTTGAAATTGCATAATATGAATGCTTTTAAAAATTCATTTATGGGCCAGGGAGATGGCTCAGTGGAATAAGCGCTTCCCTGGCAAGTGCAAGGGTCCAAATTCAATCCTTGGTTACACACACACACACACACACACACACACACACTCATTTATATGCTCCAAATAATGGTTGTATTCTAATGAATTCCAACATACACTACCTTGGTAACTCACTCTTTGAAAGCAGGAGAAATAAAGCTTCTTCCGTACAGGTTTCCTCACTCTGAGCGCTGCCAGCCTTCAGATTATCCACAACTCCTTTCCCACTACACTGTATCTGGCTTTTTCCAATGCATGTAGATCATATGTCAAATGCCTTACATGTAGTTTTATATTTGTATATTTAAAAATTTACCGAGCTATAATTCAGCTATGACGTATAGCATATATTTAAGCTGTAAATTAATATGCTTTTACATTGAAGACCACAAACTAAAAACTAAAGCTCTGGTATATGGGCTGCCTTTGCCTGGCCCTGTGGGCCGAACTGGAAAATGGAAGCTTCCTTCCTCTGGTCACACCTGAGGCCTCAATGGTCCCTGTTACGTTGGCACTCACAGGACAGGATGAGATCTGGCCAGGTAGGAAAAGGATTTTAACTTGCTTCTTTTGTGATGTTAAACTTGTTCCTTTTTCTACTGCTTTCTTACACTTGCAGAAAAAATTCCTGCTTCTTCCCCCAGCACTTTTCACTGTTGAAATAAAAGTGGGCCAGCCAAAAAGATCTTATTTTTGATCACCCGAGGGCACTGACCTCCCAGACCCCCCTTTCATGCGTTTCTAATATTATTTCTGTTTTTATTTCATCCTTTGTCCTATCTCTCATACAGACAGTTGGAGATCTTGGCCAGGTCCCTGCCATTTTCATAATACATATCTCCACAGAGAAGTGAACATATACATCACCATCCAAAATTTCTCCATGACTTTTGTGATCTTAATCTCTTATCCTTTTATGTCTCAACTATCCATAGGCAACTGCTGATCTGATTTGAGGTCTTATAGACTAGTTTTTAATTCCAGAATCTTATATCAATGTTTTTGATATAGTGTGTTGCCATATTGTTTCTTTCAGTTATTTTAGTTATTTGCAACTTGCTCCTGTATATATGGACTTTTTTCTCTGTTAACTATTGTTTCATTTAATGGAGATGCCATAATTCTGTAAGAAAACATTTGAGTCACTTCTAGTTTTTTTTTTAATCTATTTCAATTAAAGCTGCTATTAATATCTGTGTAAAACTATTTACATGAACCTATGAATTCATATTCTATAGAGAATGACTGAGATTTAATGGCTTCATATTGAAATTCAATTTTTTTTTCTGTATTTTTTAGGGCAGCATGTTCAGGGTGTTCAGGGTTTCACTACTAGATTGGACTCATAGTCCTTCTCCTGTTTACAGTCTTTCAAGTGCTGGGATTACAGGCAGGGCCACCATGGCTAATCTCAACCTCAGTCTCAGCACACCCCAGGGGCTGGGCGGGCATGGCAGGCCCAGGGATTGAATCCCTGGCCCCTGTGCCTGCTTACAGGTGCTTTAATCTGCTGAGCTATTTGGCCAGCCCCATATTGAAATTTGTAAGAATCTTTTAATATTTTCACAAACTAAAGAATTTAACATTATCACTGTTGTGTTCTAATGTGTCTCCTAATCATGTGTTAGAAATTTAAATATTAAAGGTTATGGTTTACATAAAATCATCACCCAAAGTCACATAATTTCAAAAGTGATTGATAGAGACAAAATGGTTCATGTCAAATACACCAAATTTATGTCCCCTGAAGTTGAAGGATGAATTCTAAGGGAACAACAGGGATTAAAAGTAGGAAAATTCATTGGAGAAAAAAAATGGAGACTAGGACCAGGAAAGTACAGAATAGGAATAGATCCTGAGAGACAGGAGGGGTCCAAATGGGTCACCAATAAGTCCACCTCTCAAAGGAAGGTTTTTTAATTTTTATATTATTATTTATTATTATTAATATTATTATTTTATATTTTAGGGAAGGGTCTACAGGGTGTTCAGGGTCTCACTACTAGATTGGACT
>NDGM011182110.1:0-12591 GCA_002564305.1 Octomys mimax | reverse complement strand
ATATATATATATATATATATATATATATATATATATATATATCATTGACTTAACAGTAGTGAAAATACCTTCAAAATTTCCCCCTTTTTTCTTTTCATTTGTTTCTTTCCTCATAGTGACTAAATTTCACCATAGGTACTAAAGCTATTTATTCTCAAACTTCCCTATTGAATCCCGAGAGGAAAAAGATTCTTTGCATTTTTTTATTCATTGAAGGTAATTGGACATTCACCTTGGGGCATGAGTTTATTTTTAAAAGTTAAAAAAATAAAAGTAAGTAAAGTTTTCTTGGTTACCGAGAAAGGCAGGACCAAAGTAGGAGAAAATTCACATCTGTGACATTTGGGTTCAGGAAATAGTCAATTGCCCAGTTCATCATTGCTGTCTTTACTAGTCTGTGCCTTTGAGGCCCCATAATTAATTTTGAAGAGATGTTGAAATTTCACGTAATTGTGGTTTCTTTGTCTATCGGTCTTGCTTTTCTTTCTGTCCAGGGGACATCGCAAATTCTCCCTTTCGTCATCCTCTGTGGTGACCCAGGGCCCGATGACTGATTACATTTTAACAAACTCGTCCCTCCTTTTCTGGAGCCACTAAGTGCGCCACTTAAATGCAAGGTTCTCTCCCCATTTTTTATCTTTATCCGCTGATGTGGGAGCCTCCGCGTGTATCTTATAAATAGCTTAGCATCCTTCCTCAGGAGTGAGCCGTGTTTCTGTAATGCTTCATATGTCATCTAGTCCTTTGTCACACACATGGCTCCAATTTTAGTACTTCATTTCTCATTGGCCCAACAATTTAGTTTATTTTTCCCTGATTGTATCAATTTATTTTAAGTCTCCTATTTCTGTGTTTGGATTTCTAGCCCTGTCATTCCCACACCCTTCGAGTTTTGTAATTTTTGTTTTTTCTATCAAAATGTTTGATCTGATTCCTCCTTGTTCTTTTTATCCTCATCTGGGTTTCATCTTAATATTTCTTTCAGTTTTATTCCTACAAAGTACTTTTATCGCCCTATAAACATCCACTGGCTCTTTTTGAACTAGCCATTTTGAAGCTGCCTTTCTGGTTTTCACATTACAGCGACTCCTTGTTAAAATTCACAGCCTTTGTAACCCAGCCTTGGGCTAGGGAGGACTCAGGCCAGTTGGAATCAGAGTAGTGACCACTAATGCTTCGCCACAATGAAGTATGCCCATGAGGCATGGGTTACTCAGAAAACACACAGGAGATTGAGGGAAGAGTTGGAATACCAACATGGCTAAGAAGGACTTGAACTCTTCTTGATAATCAATAGACATCATCTTTTAGAATCCTGATCCAGGAATGTCCATTGACCAGAGAAGACTTAAAGAAAAGAATTCTATTGTTGTAGGCAGCTGAATTAGATAAAATGTTATAGGCAGTCAGGCAGGGCTAGGCCGTCTAGGAGACAACATGAAAGTCATGAAGACTTTGCAACTTTAAGAGAGATGGACACTACTGCTGTGGGCCATACCTCAGATCAACAGAGTGTACAAATGCAGCCACATGCTTCCTTAGGGATGGGAACCAGGGATTGATATTCAAGAGGTATCAGTCACCTAGAGGCCAGAGAGAGTCACTGACCCAACTCCATGCAGGAGGAGCCCTGTTTTGTATTCATTCCCACTTAATATGTGACTCTGACTTGTTTCCCCATTCAGTCTTGGAGTTAACCAATTTTACCTGAGCAATTATGCTTGTAACCATATCGGTTGACCATAACTGTGTCCCACCTCAAGCCCACCTAAGCAAGTTCATAGGCTTTTCATCTTGGACCCACCTCACCACTTGTCATCACTCTATAGAAATCCCAAGAGAAGACAGATTCAGGGGCAATCTGCTAAGGTACCCCTCCTGTGTCTCTCTTGGATAGGAGCTTTTATTCTTCTAGTAAATATATTCTGCGCTTAAGCTCCATTTTTGCTAAAATTGATTCTTCAGCTTTAGAGAATACGAATGCGGCCTAGGTATATATCAGGTTGGGAGTTTCATTCTCCTATGTCATTATCTATCCTGATTTAAAATATTGGTTACTTAAAGTTAGTGATAAGTGGGATACTAATATTCTAGGGGGCCAGGGAGATGGCTCAGGTGAGTAAGCACTTCCCTGGCAAGCGCAAGGCTCTGAGTTCAATCCCTGGTTCCAAAATAATAAAATAATAATAACAATAATAATATTCTATTTCTTTACATGATAATAAATAAAAAATAGTAGTAATCTGACGGTGCTGCTGGTAATGATCATTAATTGAATTCTCATTGCACATAGATTTTTAGAAGTGGGATGACAAATAATGAACAAAAAGGATCAAGTTTATATTATTTAGCATTTTTGACTCTCAACTTATTTCCTGATTTGCTTCACCTAGAACTTTTATGTATAAAACTTATTTCTGAAACTGTTTTCAAAGTACTATATATCTTCATATACGCATGATATATCATATATATTTAATATATGTCAAATATATCAAATAAATATCAACAGTTTCTTTGCTATTCTAAGTGCCACAGTCTTTCAGTTTTAAGTAATGTGTTTCAAGTCAGAACACATACAGCTTTAGCTTTGTTCCTTTCCAGTTAAAGAAAATACAAATTGCAATATGCAACTTCACTCTCCCTTTCTGTTTCTGTGTCTCTGTCTCTGCATCTCTCTGTCTGTCTGTCTGTCTCTCTCTCTCTCTCCCTTTCTCTCTCTCTCTCTCACACACACACACCAGTAATAATAGTTATTGGTCATAGGCAAAATTAATATTGATAAATAATATTCATTCATTCAGCCTGAACCATAAAAAGGACTCAAAATGCATTTAGTGGTTACTAAACAAATTATCAGATCCTCCACTATAATTTGGTGCTACCCAGAAGAGTAACATAGCTAGTCCTTACCAATAATGGATTCTCATTCTAACAAGGTGGGTGTCCTATTACAATCAGTTTATCTGCCTAGGTGAGTATACCTTCTAGTAGTAGAAAGGTAAAATATTCTGAGAGCAGAGCAAGACACTCCATTTTCCTAGGAGAACTAAGGTAAAAAATACAATGTAGATTGTCAGAAAAATAAAGAAAAACTTTGCTATGGAATCAAATTGGCCTTGCTCTACCTCTATTCTACTATTTTTAATACATTTCTATGACATTCAAATAAAAATCTCAATATGTATCTTAATGTTCTCATCAAAGAAATACAATAGTAACAGCTACCTCAAAGGAATGAGTTGCTTTGAATTTAAAGTGTATTGTGTTGAAAAACACTCGGAGAAATATAAACTGAAATGCGAAACTTTGAAATATAATCACTCCTGGCATCACCAGGTCTCTTCTGTAGAAATACTGCAAGGCCGAGGCATATGTCTATGGAACCCAAGTTTCTCCTTGCTTGTTCTGGAGGAGCAAGCCTCACAGGGTCTGAGTACAGGCGTGCAAATGTGGACTGTATGGTCCAGGTCTCCCTTATCGTATCGCAAGGTTGGACTTGGAATTAGATTGCTGCAAAGCCACTCAGCTTATAGTACACTACATAAACATGACTACAATTTTAAGAAATTGTGTTTCTGGGGAATAAAGAGTTACAGTAAGTTTGCTTCAAATAGCTCCTAAAAATTCTACAAGTGAGCCACTTGCACTCACTAGGGCCAGTGGCACCTCCTCACTACACTGGATGAATACAGAAAGTGCTTAGCCTTCTGCAAATCACTTCAAAATATTTGACTCTTGGATTTCTCACTCTTAAAACAGTCTACTTGATTCTTATCAGATTTCTGCACTAGTTGTGTTCCTTAAGTGAATCATCACTCTATCTCTTACTTACACCTAACAATTATTCTGTCTTTCATTTCTAGATGTTACTAGGGCCTTCAAAACTGCAGTCTCTCATACTGCAATAAGCAAGAAACTTTTTCTTAACTTATCAAATTGATTTGATATTTGTGTGACTTAGCAGTCAATAGACTTTGTATTTAATTATCTCTAAAACATTTGAAATTTGATTAACTCTGAATGTAAGTTTTTCACCAGGGGAATGGTTTGCTAAACAAAGGGAAAAAAATGAGGACTAAGGCTTTTGAAAGCACCTTAGCCAAAGCTCATAATGGAAGTAAAAGACTGGTAGTGCAAATGCAAAGAGGTGAACAGGATGGAGAGGATATCTAATAGAATGTCTGACATGGTTTTGGAAGAAACAAGCTTTAGAAGTACAGAAGATGTGGACTGCCATTGAAGCTTTGAGTCTTACACTTGGTGAGCCAGTGAATCCATTATCTATAGTAAAGTATAAAAATGAGAGCCACAGAGTGACATGGAGTGTGTAATGAATCTTAGCATCTACCTGCTGAATTTCAGAAGTCTACAGCCAGTTGATCACAGTGGAGGGCAGTGTCACTTTCTCTTCCTATACAAAAGGCATTTGGCAGACTTACAGACATTAGTTGTTGTTACAGTTAGAACACTATTACACCATTATTTAATGGGTCAAAATAGGAATGATTTTAAATATTTGAAATGCAGAATACAGCATAAAGCATGGGATTATTTTACCCACTGTATCAGTAGTCCAGAAACTAAAACCTCCTACTATATGGGGACAAATATACCACAAAAACATTTGCCAAAACGCTTGTTGAGTTGGTCTCTCCATATCTGAAGCTGTAGTGTAACTCATTTCAAAAACAGAAAAGTGGGTCAAAGATGAGAACGTTTAATTAGGAAGGAAGAGTTCCAATTCCTTATATAAAACCCATCTGTAAATTCTGCTCTTTCTTCCTCCATAATTTTTATTTTTTTTTCTTCCTTCATATTTTTGCAGGACATCTCCACCTTCACAGAGAATAGCTGTACAACAAATACTTGCAGGCTCGAATGCTTCCTCCCCAAGTGGATAATCCAGCTAAGCCATGTGAATGGGAAAGTGTCCCTACACACATGATTCTAATGGATAATTGTAAGAAGCAGCTAAAATTATGACTGTTTCATGGTTATAAGCCACACATAGGTTAAAGAACTGTATTTAGCTTATTCACTGAAGAAAGCTTGCAGGGATTTTTAACGATTCAAAGAAGAAATCAAATAAGTATGAATTTACCTTGAGAAGAAAGTATTAAAATGGATTTACAAACTGTGTAGAATCCTTTATAACAGAGGGAAAACAAGTAAACTGAGCCACAGGGACAGAATATATTTGCAAGTCCATAGGCAATACATATTTTCCTTTGTTCTCAATTATTCACAATATAGGACTTGCAAAATATGTCCCCAAACAATCAAGATAACCCCAAAGGATTTACTTTAGGGAGAGTTTTTGATTGTTGAATAGAGCATCTTCCCATGGAGTTGTTTACCTGCTGTATAGGTCTAAACATTTTAATCTAAAAAGAAAACCTAACTGAAGGATGCTAAGTCTATTCTAACTTTCTGTGACTTTTGATTCTCTGTGCTTTGTTTTAATTCCATTGCAAATTTGTATAATGAAACAAACTCAAAACCTATACAATGGCACTTAGAGGTTTGATTTTTTAATGTAATGATCTATACCATTTCTTGTGTTTAAAATATCACTAATGATTGATGTGATTTCTTCTATTAGACAAAAATTGTCCCATTGCGCATTGCACAGGAAAAGCAGAATTTACGAATGCATGTTTGGGTACACTGCAAATATGTATCTCTACATTAAATGATACATGTAAAATAATAAGCTTGAAATGAGTAAAATGTAGCAAAAAAAAACCCTTTAAAATTATTTACAATGAAAAGTGTGTCCTATAGAGTTCCTAAAAGCACTGTAAGCTTTAGATTAGGGCTCGGCATATTTCCCTTCTACAATGTTCCCAATTATGATGTTGGCCTGGCTGTTGCATTCATTGCCTACATTAATTTCTAATTTTCAGGCTGTGTCAGACAAAGCTCAGATCCTACTGTTTACTGCAGTAGTAATCTCCTCCAGATTTTGTCTGTTAAGGCAGGGACCACACAAAAGCTTTATTTAAGATTCTTTTCAAAGCTCTGGCACTTGCAAATTTTAGTACTAAAATTCCATTCTAAGCTTGGTATTATATCTTCCTAAATAGTAATCCTTTTCTTTCCCCTTCCTACATTATGTTCTTCTTCAGAATATACTAAAAACACTAGGAAGATTATATTGTGACCTTAAAAAATGTTTTGTTCTTTTATTTAAAGAGGTGCCAAATTTTTAAGTGACTTGTGCTGCTTTATAATAGAAACTCATAAGATGAATAAATAAATCTAAAACTATGGGAAAAAAGCATTTAAAAAGACTATTAATGAAACCATTGTACCTAGATTTCCACAATGAATGAAAGATGTGACAAATATCAATCATGATGATAAAAATGTTCAAAGTATTAGAACCTTTTATACTACAAACTACTCATATTAAACCTCCGTGCAATAAGAAGCATCTTAACAAATTAAATTACTTTTTAGTTATTATTCATATTTTTATTCATATGGCTGGTATTCAATTCTTATTTCACTCCAACCTGGTCATTGGAATTAGATATTTAATAAGGAAGACATTATGATTTGAGTTGTAAATAGGCGTTTAAATTCTCTGCACAGATTTTATGTGAAGGAAAGAATTTTGAGATATGTTTTTCTTCATTCTCTTTTCCCCTTTCCTCCTCCTCCTTCTTTTGTTTTTTATCCTCCTTTCCATTTCTTACAAAGTCCAAAGTTTGTAAAGAGAAAAGTAGTAAAATTTATGTCATAATGAATGACATTAAAGGATGCATGATCAACAAGAATGATGATGAAGTGTCCCACAAAATTAAGGGAATGATCTTATTTAGTCTGTTACATTAAGAATAAGGCTCAGGAGAGAGAAGTAATTTAATGAAATAATATAGACTTAGGACATTTTTATTTTTTGTATTTAGGGAAGGGTCTATAGAGTATTCAGGGTCTCACTACTAGATCAGACTCATAGTGATCTGCCTGTTTACAGCCTTCCAGGAGCTGGGATTAGAGACATGCACCATCACACCCAGTCATAGACTTAGGATTTTAGAAGCTGGTAATCAAAGGAATAATACAGACCAAATTTGTTTAGGAATATATGAGGATCCCTCAGGCCTTTACTAGGAGATTGTGCAAAAATAGAGATTTCTTAAAATTTGTGATTTATAAAATCAGACATAAAGTTCACCAATGATATCACCATTGATAATATCCCACGTTTCTCTGGAAATAAAAGATGTAGAAAGAAGAGCAAAAGCATTAAATAACTTGTGTAGCCATTGTGAAGGTATATTGTGTGGTAATCACATACTGGCCCTTCAGAAACCATGAGGTTCAAACTTATATTTGAAATCTGGAAGATATAGAACATCGTGATGGAATTGAGATCTGACATTAGTGGGGATATGTATCATACGTGAGTCGCAACCAGGTCTAAAAGCCGCCTTCCTAGCCCTTCTCCCTTCCTGGTCCCACTTCAAACTCCTGCAAGGCTAAACATCAGCAGAAACAACACAGAGGCTAGTGTGTCTACCCAAAGAAACGAAAAGAAAATGTAAAAGCAGACCCAGACTCATGCTTCATGATGCTTCCATAAAGACAGAGGAGAAGCAAGAACCAGGCTTACTGGTCACAAATACACTTTGGTCATCTGGTACATTTCTTGCCCATGAGGGATCAGTTTGGGGGTCCATGTGTTCTTTTTGTCCTCCTTTACACACCTGCTGAACCCTGGGGTTGCATAAATCTTTGTTAGTCCTTTAGCATTGTTCAATTAATTTGTTTAATTAACTCAAAAGATTTGTGAAGATATCCGTGATCAGCTAACATATTTTCTGTACTTCGGCTTTCCAGAGGTTTTAGGCAAAATCATTTCTCAACTTTTGGGGAAGAAAAAATATTGCCATTATTAGAAGTTTCAAAATATCTATGACTTCCTTGAATTATATGCAAACTCTAGTTTTCCTAGTCAAAAACATCTTCTTTAGTCATTACTAAAGTGTATCCTGGGGGCGTGAACCATCTTCATTTGGTTCAGAACCAGTTCATTGAACTAACAATTTCTTTCAAAAGTGATTTCTTTAGAAAAATATGTAACCATTTGACCAATGAGCAAAAGGGAGACTCTTCTTAGAAGGCCAGCTCTGTTCTAGTCAACCCAGGATGCCAAGATAGTATACCTAAAATGGGCTCTTTGATCAACAGAAATTTACTTTCCCGTGGTTTCGAAGGTCAGGAAGTTGTGATGGTACTAGGTATCATTTTGAAGGAGGGTTTAGTCATGGACATAACTTTACTTTCTTTTCTTAAATGTTTTTACAATTTAATAAATCATTTTCTTGATGACATTAGCCACAACATGTGTGCAGCAATATTCAAGTTATGGTTTTCCTGATTGGTCTATAGTCTTCAATAAATGTAAGAAGTTATTATATGAAACATCTGTCAAAGTAGTAAGACTGCATTGATGCAGCCAGCATTTTCAGGACTGTCAGTTGCCTGGGCATATTTACACCAAATAACCTTGCTTCCTTGTGTCATAAGGCCCAACTCGCTCATGTTCACCTCAATCACTGTCCCTTTGGTAATAACACACAAAGTTGTATACAGTGGTGATAAAGGATTCTTTTTCACACCAAATATTGGCAGGAAAAATGTGGCTTTCAGTTCACGATGTGTTACATGGGCCTTCTTAAAACATAAGCCCACTGGCCTAATGAAACTTTCATATTTAGGTGGTTTTCTTGCAAAGCCATCTCCAACAAAACAGACTTTAGTAACCGTGCCTCTTCCATGCCTTCTTTTTTCTTTTTCCAGTTCAAATAACTTTTAATACTTCTATTTCTCCTTGGACATGATCTTTGGGCAGAGGAACTTCCCATTTTCCTGACTTTTCGTTTGTTTAATCATGTTGGAAAATACTTTTGCACGAGACTATCACTCTCTGTCCAGCAGGTGGGCAGGTACTGCTCCTTGTGGAGTCTTTTCATCATTCTTTATTTGGTGCTTCTCTTCTCATACTTCTTGATAATGTTCTTCATTTGTGTTTTGTCCACATGGCTTTCTTTGTGGTAGAGCTTAGTCTTCAGGCCAATCTTTTTTTGTCTTCTTTGAACATTCGACTTTCCTTCTTTCTCTTTTTCTCATGGTAGTCCGAGCAGGACCCATCGTGTTTATGGTGTAATTCAGTATATTCATTCTGTGGCATGATGACAGCTGCAGAGCTACCACAGGAGGCCTCAGGTGTGCAAAGAAAAGTCCTAACTTTTTAACTCCATTTTCTTTCTCTGCCTCCACTGTTTCTTTAGAGATACCTTCTTCCAAGTTCTACTGAGGTATTTTCTTTTACAATGGCCTTAGAACCTAGAATGAAGAGATCTGATAGATGAACATCATATAACAAAGCCAAAACTACCCCACAAGAAATGGCAAACTTGGCAGCAACAAAGCTCTACGTGACTAGCATGAGAGGATGAACTAGTGTACTAATGTTCAACTAGACCATGGCCAAACAGAGAAGAACTAGACTGTTTACCATGGAAACTACCAACCCATGCTCTCATTCCTTTTTCTTATATAACTTTGAGACTATCATAAGCATCATTAAAGAACATCTTACATCACAGGACATATCTGCCTTCCCTGTGTGATATCAGCATCATTTATCTCTTTGATTGGATTTCTGGACCAAGTGGCCAAGTCTAATCCATTGAGACCTTCTTGAGCCAGGAGACGTATGCAAGAACTCCAGTAAAAAACTGATTGCATTAAAAGATGGTGACAGACCTGGAGAAGCATTGTTCTTAGGGTGCTCTGAAGATGCTTCTGGAAGAGACTGGCATATGACTGAATGGACCGACTTTTAAAGATCCACTCAGTGTGAGTACCACCTAGTTGTCTCGGCCTGGAAGCAGAACTTGGCTGTAATCCTATTCCTTGATGTGAGAATCCTCAAATTTTCTGGATGAGGCCTCATTATTTGAATCAATTGGGTCTTAGGCTTTGAACTGAGAGCTATTTTATGAGCCTTGAACTTGATCTATTTTTCATCTCCTCTGGTGGCTTGGTTTGTAGATGGCCTATATCAAAAACTTCTCAGATTTCATAATTTTAAGGCTCCATTTCCCCAAAATATGTATTTTCATATATGTGTGTCTATTTATGTTTTTAATTCTTTCTTTTTAAAGAAAATGAAGGGGCCAGAGAGATGGCTTAGTAGAAAAAGTGCTTGCCTGCCAAGTGCAAGGGCCTGAGTTCAATTCCTGGTTCCACATAAAAAGAAAAAAAAAAGAAAGAAAAAAGAAAAAGTAAAAGAAAAATGGAGCAGCACAAGGAAAAGGTGTCAGCTGGTTCCAGTTTTTCTAAGAGCTGTAATCCTAGTTTTCAGGTGGTACTTAACTATCTATATTCTCACATGGGAGCGAGGAAAACAACAGTTTTCTCCCTCTTGTTTATATAATTTTAATCATATCAAATTAAGCCTCTACCTCTGCTACCTCTTTACACATTAATTCCTAGATGCTTTATTTTCATACAGTCACATTGGAAGATAGGGCTGCATCATGACAAGTTGGGGAGGGCTGTGTGTGTGCAGAGACCAGTACAAAGTACGTTCTGAGAAGGTTTGCTTTTCTCCTCACCTTCAAAGAAGGCCTCCAAAGGCTCACCCTCTTCCTTATCCCTGCCTTTCATTATAGCCCTAAAAATGAGCTGATTTGTGGATGTGATCTCCTTACCCATCATTAGGGGATTATCTAACACATTGGTAATGAAGGATGAAAATGCCAAAAACCTTTAATATTGTCGCCTTCCATAAATTTGTTCAAATACCTGAAAGTTTTCTGGCCTATACTCAGGCTTTCATTCAAGAATTCCATTTCCCTGAGCAATAATTGTGTCTATAAACTTCAAATGTCTGTTACTGGACAAAAAATTAAATCACATCAGTAATTCTGAGTATTCTTCAAAGACTGGTTACTGCAAGAAACTCAGTTCATGGTTTGTTGTGATTGACTGCAGAAAACAATCTTCATTCTAGCCTCATTCCGTAGTGAGGACAGCAAGGGACCTATATTAGGAAATATGGCTGATAGTTGAAAATCGTGGCAAACACCTGTATTCCCAGCATGCAGAGGCTGAATCAGGAGGATTAGTGTGAGTTCAAGTTCAGCCTGAACTACATAGGGAGACCCTGACTCAAAAGCAAACAAAAGAAAAAGAAAGAAAATATGAGAACAGAAACTTTCTAATTCAGGAGATTTTCTTCTTGAAAAGGCAAGGTAACTTATTTTACCATAACAAGGAGGAAAATAGAGATGTCCACAGGAGGAAGTAGGAACACCAGAGATGTATTATTTTGGCAGCACCAGGGATTGAACTCAGGCCCTTGCACTTGCCAGGGAAGCCCTTATTCCACTGAGCCATCTCCCTGGGCCAGAGATGTATTTTGAAATACAAAACATTTTTAAAAAACACAGCACCTTTGTGAGGGTGAGGTTATATGGTATTTCTTACATGAAACACTGCCAGTATGAACAAGAGTTTAACAAATTTATAAATTGAACTGTTCAAGACTAAAAATGTATTTAAAATACATAAATAAGGGAAAGAAAATACAAACTAGAAAATATTAGCAAAATATTGGCAAATCATACATACTAGACCTTTATGTGCATGTAAAGTTGCCTTCTTGCTAAAATATATTTTCAATCTCTGATGCAAATATATTACTAATTGAGAACTGTTTATTAGATTTACCTGTTATACTAACTAAGAATGAAATATCTGAGATGCTCTTTAACAAAAACTTCAGAAGTTTTAGAGGACCAGGCAAATAGCTCAGAGGATTAAAGCACTTGCAAGCAGGTGCAGGGACCAGGGGTTCGATCCCTGGGCCTGGTGTGCCAACCCCACCCCCGGGCGTGCTGAGAAGGCAATTGAGATGGGGCATGATGGCACATGCCTGTAATTCCAGCTCTTGGGAGGCTGTAAACAGACAGATCACTATGAGTCTGCTCTAGTAGTGAGACCTTGAACACCCTGTAGACCCTTCCTTAAAGATACAAACAAACAAAAAACCCCACAACCTTCAGGACTTTTACTCTTATTGGTCTTCAAGGCTGTCTAGTTCTGAAAATTTTACCTGCTAATTTAATTTGTCAAGTTATTTGTACAGTCTGTAGCCATTCATGGATCTCAGTAATTTGTGTAGCCTCTTCAGAGAGAGGTTTGTCTAGAAGTTTCTCAGTTTTATTGATTATCTCAAAGATTCTAGCTCTTTATTTTTCCTTTTGATTTTGGACACATTATATTGGCATTTTATTGTTTCCTGCTATTAGTTATATGTTTTCTTCTACTTTGTCCACATTGGTTACTTTTCTTTTTCAATTTTCTATTAGTTGAACGTGATACCATTATATTGTAACTTTTCTTGCTTTCTAATATACCAGAAAACTATACCTTTCTCTACCTTTACCTCTTATTATGAAACTGAATTTTTTTCTTTTTCTTTTTTTTTTTATTTTCCGAACTAGGGATTGAACTCAGGTCCTTGCACTTGCCAGGGAAGTGCTTATTCTACTGAGCCATCTCCCC
>NDGM011182109.1:0-14758 GCA_002564305.1 Octomys mimax | reverse complement strand
ACACACACACACACACACACACACACACACACACACTAAATAAATAAATATTTAATAAAAAATAAATAAATAAATCAAGACCAAAAGTTCAAAGAACCAATCCAAAAATGTACTTTGGTGATAAATACAGACTTCTCAGTGGAAGAAATATAAATAGCAAATTAATGCATGAAAAAAATTATTCCACAGTGCAGTCATTTAAGAAATGCAAATGAAAACAACACTGATATTCCATGTCACTCCAGAAAGAATGGCTATCATAAAAAAATCAACTAATAACAAATGCTAGAGAGGATGTGGGGATACAAAAAACACTTCTCTTCTACTGGTCAGAGTGAAGACTGGTACAACTACTATGAAAATCAGTAGGAAGTCTCCCCAAAACACTAGGTTTAGAAGTCCCATTCAACCCAGCTATCTCCCTGCTGGGTAACTTTTGAAAAGAACTGGAAACATAATACCACAGTAATATATGTGCACCCATGTGTATAGCAGCACAATTTGTCATAGCTAAATCTTGGAAACAACCCAGATTCCCACCACCTGAGAAATGGATGTAAAAGATGTATTTTTATACAATGGACTATTACTCAGCTATAAACAAAGATAAACTTGAAGCCTTTATAGGTAAAAGAATGCCATTAGAGCTATACTCATAAGTAAAATATATCAGACTCGTGTGTGTAAGCATCATATTGTTGCCCTAGTTAAGTACCTGAAACAATAAATAAAATATGAAAGCAATAATAGGGTAAAATGGAAAGAAACTGTGCATGAAGATAAACAATTGAGATGAAGGAAAGGAGAAGAGGTAGAAAAAAAGGAAGGGGAAAATCATGTAAGTATACACGCAGTATAGCTAAGAGGATTGTACTACTAATTTGTATTAGTTTCCACATAGGTAACAGTTAATGTTTAAAATTTTTTACTTTGAACAATTTCTGTGCTACTATATGTAATGTGTGCACCTATATGCTGAAGACCTCAATATGCAGTAAAACATTCAATGTTCAATATCTTTCATATTGTTTTTGTTTTTGTGTAAAATTTTATTATTTGAAGTGTGTATCATTTCTAATAACATCTATTATTTGTATATTTGCTTTAACATAAATTTAAAAATAATAAGAATAAAGAAAAATAGAATAAGATTTATTGAGAGGAAGAGTTAATATCCAATTATTTGATCAAACTTTTTTTTGGCAGAACTGGGGATTGAACTCAGGCCCTTATGCTTGCCAGGCAAGCGCTTATTCTACTGAACTGTCTCCCCAGCCCCAGATCAATCTTGCATGCCTACATTTGGTAATGTAATTGACAAATTTGATAACAATATGCAATGTAATAAGCATTGTTAATTTTCTATTTTCATAAATTTTGTGTTCTTGCTTTGAAATTCTGTACTATATTTTTTGTTGCTTTGTTTTTGTCTTTGTTCCCATTATTTATTTATTTTTCCTCTTTAAAGTAACATTAAAAAAAAAGACAACGGCCATCTTTCCTGCACAAATACAGACATGAGTATCTTTTGTCAAATCATGGAACAAATGAAGTTCATCATCCCTACCCCCCCTCATAATTATGCATCATGTTCAGTAAGATGCATGGTTTCACAGATTCACTGGGAGTCTTGCAATATATCCATTACAATCTATATATTCATATATCCTTATACCCATGTATACCCATATATGTCTATATATAGATATAGATAGCTATATATACATATAAATATATATATGGAATAAATATATATGGCATTCAGTAAAATGCATGGTTTCATAAATTTACTGAGAGTCTTGCAATACATTCATTAAACATGATTGGGAATTATTATCGTTATCACTATTGCAAGGAGTGTTTTTCCACATATAATATAATCTAATACTATTAATAGTTAATAGTTCAGTAGAATAAATATTATCATTACTCAGATTTAGTTTTTCATTAAACCAAACAAGGCATAAAGCAATTAAATGACTTGGCCAACTTTTTCAGTAGGGATTCAAGCAGCTATGGCTGTAGACTATGACAGTTAACCAAAATTGTAAATGTAAATTTCAACATGCACCAAAAGTCATTGATGAGGATACTCCTGGATCTACATGCATTTTGGCAGTGATGTGAGTATGTTATCAAAATTCCCTAAAATGATTTACTCCCTTCAAAGTAAAAAGGTTGGAGTATATGAAAAGATTATTATTTTGGTAACAAAATAATGATGCTCATTTGTGAAATACATCTATATCTGAAATGTTAAAATTCTCTGAGTTCACAAATGATACTTATTTTGAATAATTAAATAGAAAAATTAAAACTCAATAAGGCTGATGAAGAGTAGTTAAATTTTTATATACTGGAGGATCTCATCAATAATATATTTAATAACCACATATGAAAATTTAACAGCAAGAGTCACATATATCTTACTCATCTATCACAGGTGGCTGCAGTAACAATTTCAACAAATATGACAAACTTTTGTTGACATTTCTGACTTCACAAAATAGCTATGAATTACATGTAAATATTTTACAGAAATAACTTTTTACATGTTTCTTTGTTTTTGTACGAGTCTGCTAACAACTGTATTAAGTATTCAATTTGTATTTAAAAGTTTGGGAAAATCAAATACAAATAAATTTTTAGAAGAAAAGAGTGTATACTAAATACTACTTACTTTTCAACAATCAGCTTCATCTTTTACATGTGAAACATACAATTACCAGTGTGAATACAGGCTCAAGTCAAACCAAGCAATTTTGTTTGATCCAACACATATTTATCCTGCTGACAAACCATATGCTTCTCCATAATTGGCTTGTCTGAGCTACATGAAGACAGTAGTTATAGAATAAAAAACTGAAGTTTTAATTGTAGTGATCTAGCAAAACACAATTTAAGAGCTCTGTATAGAGCATTTAAAGTTGAGAAGGAAATGTAGTATTTGGGAAAATTTTTATAATATGTTGGCTTTTGCTTTTATCACTAATTTATTGTTATGGTTTTATCTTTTACTTACAAATTCATTCACTCATCCCTTCATTAATTTACAGCTGTCTGTGATTCACAAAAAACATTTATAAAATTGTTCTCAATGATGGTGAGATAGTCATATAATGAAGATTTTTTCTAGGTTTCTATAACACTTATTTTTTCAGTTGTCATTTAGCACCATACATTGATGATTTAGAGTATTAATCTTAAGATTTAATTTCTTTTTAACTATTACATGCATTTGTATCACAGAAATTTATGCACATATACACACATATTGTATTTTATACAATAAAGAAAATTCCACATCTCTTTTTTTCATAAAAATAAGTTTCTATCATCCTTAAAAATTAAAAGAGGAACTCTTCAGTCCTGGTAAAATTTCCAAAGAGCCTAAACATATGTCTGATCATTTTCTTGCTTAAGTAGATGAGGAAAATCATTGATGTCTGTGGAATCAAAAGTAAAGATCAAAGATGTGTTTCTTGTCATCTGTTTCACTTTGCTAACTCCCCACATAGGAGAAGTATATTTACAAACATTTAGAACCTGTCACAAGGTGAACGCATTTACAAAATGATGTTACTACCTCTGATCTTCAATAAGTGACTGACTGCTTTACAGGTGCAGCTTCAACCTTGTGGGACCCAGAAAATACTCTGAGAACAGACAGAAATCAGTATAGTTTCTCATTGCCCTCTAGCCAATCTGAGAAGCAGATAAAAAATCAAGACTAACTTCTTAAGGAGAACAACTAATTATATACCGTATTTTTTATTCATAATTTCCTGTATGGTATACTCTAGTCCAACACTGATCATTGCTAAAATAATTAAGATGGATGGTTCCACTCAAATTAAAAGTCCAGGCAGCCTACCCCTTAGCTCAGTTCTTTGAGTGGCTGCTTCAACAAAGCAGTCAGGCTCAGGTTGCTGGGGTTCGATTCCCACAACTCAAGCCAGCCACAGCTGCCCTGAAGGCATTCGGAGAAAAAAAAAAGTCCTCAAGAGTATTGGAAATAGAGACGTTTCCAACAAAGAAAAAAAGAAACTATAAAATCTGTATCCTGGGGTGCATGTGCATAGGGTGAAAGGAAATGACCACTATATGAAATGCACGGTCTGAGTTTACTGCTCACTACTGGTTCTGAACTCCCTGGGCTCACAGCCTTGGGTTTATGAGTTTTAGGCATTCAATCCATCGGAGCTGATGAGCTCCCAGGCAGAAATGACACAGTAGAAATGCATGGTTATGGAAAACCTTTACATCTGGGAGGCCAAGCAGCAGTGAGGAAAAAGAACACCGATGTTCTTCCAGGAGACACCGCAGGGACCTGATTCTAACCAGGCTCCATTGTCTAACAACACACTCAACTGTTGAGTCAGTAGCAGATGAATCCCATGCTGAGTATAGGTTCCCTGTAATACAATTGTCTGGTGAAATGCTGGTCTCTGGGTACATGAGCGATGAAGAACGTTCTAGATCTAAACCATATAGGAAATTAAAAATAATTTAACAGTGAAATTATAATATGACAGAGGGATGCATTTTAAAGTGAGAAACAGTTTATTTTTGTTTGTCTTGGATTTTAATTTTTTTTCTGTCTCTGTTATGTAGATCATTTTTCAAACTGGTTGTAAATAAGTTCAAGGCCCCAATTAAAAATTAAAAATGGTACTTTGGTGTGATTGTTAGATTCTTTTTAATTCCACAAGCATATCTGAATATGCTGGAATACAAGCAGACTTACTGGACAAAAATTATGCAATTCCTGTCTTTCTCTTATTTGCATACCTTTGGCATTAGATTAAAAAGGAGATCAGTTATTTATTTTGTTGTAAATTTAATATATCATTTATTATTTCACTACTAGGACATATTTTAATTAAAATGAGGTAAATGATCAGAGTTAGTTACACAAACTTTTTCTTCCAAGTTATATAACTCTCAGTGTTACATATACAGGATTACTTTGGGAAGTTCAATGTAGAATACACACATTCAAAAACAACTTGCTATGCTTTCATTTTTTAAATGTTTATAACATAATTCTTTATTTTTATATCAGATGTTTAAATATGCACATGATTTATCTACTTTTCATACCTTTTATTCCATTTTCAATCATTTTACTGCATGTTTGAAAAAGAGGAAAATGTCTATCAGGAATAAACTCAAACACCACAAATAATATGGTGCAGATACAAAAGAATGAAAATGAAATGGAAAGGCGAAAAAATACAGAGAGACATCTTTGTATGGATGCCGGAGTCTTGGCAGTTCCTAAGTGGTCTGACATCTTACACAGTGACAGAGTTAAAGGAAATCAATTCACACAGAAAGTACCTTCCTGATAGAGTTAATTTTGGTTATCCATTATTCACATTACAGTGAATTATTATATTATAATATATAATGTAATAATATTATAATAATTTTAATATTCACATATTAGAGCAAGTTACATCTTTTCAAATTTATTTTTTATTTTTTTGTATTCAGTACAGGGTCTAGAGGGTCTAGAGGGTGTAGAGGGTTTCACTCTGCAGATGGGACTCACAGTGATTCTCCTGTGTTCAGCCTCCCAAGAGCTGGGATTACAGACAAGCACCACCACACCCAGTCTCAATCACTGTCAGGGCCGGCACAGCATGCTGGGGATTGAACCCAGGCCAATGCGCTCTACCTAAGCAAGGGCTTTAGTCCGCTGAGCTATCTGGCCAGCCCTAGGACAAAGCACATCTCGGAAGCCATCATATATGTAGACGAAGAGCTAGAGAAAAGTGTTGTACTTGCACATAATGCAATACTGCACTGTCACCAAAGGAAATTTTTAAGCATTTGCAGGCTTACAATCTTGATAAAATAATGCTGTGTTTTTGTATCGAATCTTGGGAAGATTTAATAGTAGCATTGCTCTAGCCAGTGGCTTCAAAACCGCTAAGGAAGAATTCATTGCTCTACTACTTGAAGGAAAATACTTAGCAAGTCATCAAGGGGAAATATTTTTCTTTTCCTTATAACAATTACATTCATCTGCCTTCTCTTTCAGATCCCACGTAATTTCTTCAAACCATATATTTTTTGAAGTGGTCTCTTTCTCTTGAGCAATTACAAACCATTTACAAAACTGCGTATGTTTAAATCATGTGTGAAAATATTTCTAAATGAAGAAGATTTCTTATCTCTCTTTTTTCTGAATCCTTGTCCTAAATTATTAAGGGGCACATATTCGTGATGAATATTTTTGTCTGATAGGACATGTCCTGTAATCTTTTTTATTCTTCAGACTGTCCAAGTTATTAATACATTTTTATTTTATCAGATGGAATTACTTTCTGTCAGAGTATCGTAATCCACTTGAGGGCAATCTCCTAATAAAAGTTGTATAGCCAGGACCAATTTGGGTAGTATAATGCTGATTGATGACAAGATGCTAAAGTTCATTATTGAAAGTAAGGCACCTTTCATATCATGCCTAGAGCTTCCTAAGAAGCTTGTAACACTGGCAGTGTTACAATTTGGAGTTAAAAACCAAAAGAAATAGATTTTGTCTTGTTGATTAAAATATAAAAAATAATAAATTTAAAAGAGAGAAAGTTTTAGTAATTTTCTCCTTGCTCGGACAAAATAGGCAACACTCACAAACAATAAGAAGAAAGGTTTACTTTTAGCTCACAGTCTACAGAACCATAGTCGGCTGGCTTTAGTGTGGTAGATGGGTGTCTCGGGGGAGAAGCAGTCCAAGGCATGGCAGGCAGAAAACAGTGTCCTTCTTTCTTATTTTACTTTTTATTTTATTGAGGCTGCAAGCTTACTAATTTGTGCCATCCATACTCAACAGGGTCTTGCCTCTTTAGGAAGTGCATCACACACACCCAGAACTATGACAAAACCATCTATGAAGTAGTGAGCATCACACACCCATGACCCAGTCACTTCCAAAAACCCTACATATGATCCCTTGATGCTTGATGCTGGAAGAGAAAGTTAGAATTTGCAACCCATAAAATATCCAGATCAAGATAACAGTCTCAGGAAATATATTAGTGTACTTGAAAAACATCAACAATATTTAGGGAATAGGCAATAGTATTGATGGTGAATAAAAATGATTTAATACATTTATTATGCATGAAAGATCTTAATGATAGATAACGTTGATTTCAATTTAAGTTAGGCACAAGGTGGTCTGTTTTAGAAACTATGATGATGATAATACTCCTCAATAGAATTCTCATAAATCTTAAACTTATTGCACATACTAATAACCTCAGAAATAGACCAAGGTTTACTACCATAATTATTTATTGATAGATTAAGTAACACTTATATCTGCTTTAATTTGTGCTCAGGAATTGATTAAAAGTAGAACTTAACACACAAGTAAATTAATCTGCAGGGAGAAAGTGAGAAGAATTATGGGAGAATAAAAAAAGGGTATGAGGAGACTTCTGGCATCTGTCCTAACTAGTAGAATGTGTGAAGCAACATTGTTCCAACATGACAATCACAAATAACTTGAGAAATACAAGCTCACAGATTGTTTAGTATCTTGGAAAGTGGAGTTTGAGCTACAAATCACTGGCTCAAAATCTAAGGAAAGTTGTGCCTGTTGGGAGAAAATCTAAAACTTTTGCCCTATTCGAGGGCAATTTTGTACATTGTAAGAAAATATACAACTTGAAGAGCTCATGGTTTGGGTGTTCACCGTCAGTGTGTAAGATAGAGAGAAACCCCTGGGGCATGACAAATTAGGAGAGTGCATCTAGTTACTCATGAAGTCCTTCCACCATGAAACAAGACAGAATTGATCCAAAATATCCTTACAGAACCTGGTGGAGAAGGAAAAACTGCACTTTTTGAGTGGTAAAACAAGAAGCCTACATTAATATTCCTCATTCGCATTAAAGAATAAAGCCCATGCTGCTCTTAAGGTATCTAGAGGAAAACAGGCAAGGAGGGGAAGGGTGGAGAATTAGGTTGTTTTAGTCCTGCTGCACCTATAACTAAAGCAAGGAAAGTTTAAGGAAACTATAAAGATCACAACGATAATACGCAGAGACACAACACATGCACCCCTGAAGCAAGACCTACTCAGGCTCAGAGGCATCCACTCACCTTCAGTGGCTAGCAAACATGCTTTGAAATAAAGTAACTGAAGAATTCCATGGGGAGCAGGCCAGAGAGCAACAAGAGCAGACAGACCTCCTTTGGGACCAGCTGTGGACTCCAGTTGCTGGTAGCACAAAGGCAGCTGCAAGTACTCAGCTCACTTCGCTAAGGCTGCTCTGTGTGGAAGTTTAAGTGCACTGCATTTCCATATTAAGGAGCTCTCTGCTGCCTTTTTAAGTTTTTAGGATAAAAACTTTAGGACCAAAATTTATTCGTGAAAAGTGAATGATAATAATAAAATATCATGTTTGCAGAAAAACACTTGAATGTCTATAAATCTATAGACATTCTACAGATACTAATATTTTTAATGTCTATAAATACTGTTTTTAGTATTTTTGTATGAAAGTAATTCTTCTGAGTTAATTTGCATGTTTGTAAGAAATAATATAAATGATTATTGAAATCCATAAGATTTACATATCCACTATAATTTCTTCTCCGTTTTTTAAAATATAAACTTCAGTATGTCTTATATTTCATATTTTGTGTACATAGCTTACCTTTCCCATTTTATTTTAATATAATGGCTGTTTTCCCCATATATCATTCATTTATGACAATAATTCTGCATGAAATTTCTTTTTCATTATAAGCAATATTTATCAAACTATCTATCATTCTTTCAAAAATAAATCTGCATTCCAGAGCAAAGAATAGAAAATCTAATTATACATGTTTGTATTTTTCATGACAACATTTTTAGGGTGAAATTTTATTTGTGTAAAGTACACAATACTAATATAATATCATGCTTGCATATATAAGAAAATCAAATTTTAAAACACTTAGTTTTGCAGTGCTGGAGATTGGGCACAACACTTTGCAAATATTAGGTGATGGTTCTATGCCTGAGACTCAGCTCTAGTCACAAAACTTAAATTTTAATGTTTATTTCAAGTAAGCAAATTCTTTAAAATCTGTGCATTTTTGATAAAAACCAGAATGTTTTATCCCTTTAAAGCTATGTCAAAATTAAAGTAGTAAAGACATTTTTGGAAAAAATTATTTTAAAGGTAATTTCTCATCATTAAATATAGTGTTTAGAGAAAAAGACAGGCAAAAAACACTGCATGTTATAAAGATGAGGCATTTTTCCTCAAATCATGTGACGTACTAATTACAAATAGTAAATGCCTATTTGTTAAAAAAAAAAAAACTCATGCTCTTTAAAACTTCAGTGTTTCAAATTTGCTATGAACTTGAGATCTTGTGATAACACTAGAATAATACATACTTTATTCACATACTAATGGTTTTCTGTAGCCAAGTTCCTTTTCCCTACCGATATTAAAATACTTGCTCAGATACTAGTAATTTAAAAGTAGAAAATAGAGGCAAGATGCACAACATTAATAAGAAGGTCAGAGACAGCCATAATTAGGAGCAGAGTTACTAAGAAGATGCAATGATTATGAAACTGGTGAAAGCGTCTTCTACAGACTGGAGACTACTGTCTAAGACTGAGAGTAACTTTTGGAAGTTTAAACTGACTACACAATAGTGTGAATATCTTTATTCAGAAGGACTGATTTTTCTTATTTTATTTGGCCAGCTCAGCCCACTCTAAGGGCAGGGCTGGCACTGCATGTGGTGCCGGGAATGAACTGCGGTCCTCTGTGCCTGCCTAAGCTTGCCTAAGCAGGAGCTTTAGACCACTGAGCTACCTCTCTGGCCAGAAAAACTAATTCTTGCTGGCAAGATAAACACTGAATTTCCTGCATCAACTGAGCACCACTAATGACTAGATTATCTCACTTCTACCATGCACTTTTGGCCCCTTCACCAAAGATTAAACAGCTGAATCTTTTTGGTGATTTCATGTATCCTCAGTACTTTCCCACTGATCCACCTATCTATTTTGTTCTAGTACCATGAGGTTTTCATCACTATTGATTTCTAGTATAGCTTGAAGTCAGGTATTGCTATCTTTCCTGCCTTGTTCTTGTTGTCTCAAATGGCTTTTGTTATTCTGTTTAATCTGCACACAGAAAATTGAAACTGGATCCACATCTCCCACCATGTACTAAATTATAATCAAAAGAAATTGAAGATCTGAATAGTAAAACATTAAACCTACCAGAAGATAAAACAGGTAACATACTGGAAGATATAGACATAGGAAAGGATTTTCTAACCAAAACCTCACATAAAAATTGCAGAATAAAAAAAAGAGATATCAGACTACAAAAGCCTCTATATAGCAAAAAATCAATTAGTAAAAGAGACAATCTTTATATGGAATATCCAAAGAACTCAAAAAAGATACCTATCTAAAATTAAAGATCCAGGGCTGGAGAGATAGATCTGCAGTTTAAGAATATGCCTGGCAAGTGCAAGGACCTGGATTTGATTCCTGGTACCACATGCTGTACTGACCCCGCTGACCACTGAAATGGGTAATGGTGGTGCACACCTGTAATCCTAGCACTGGGGAAGGTGAGGCAGAAGGATCACTATGAGTTTGAACTACATAACAAGATCCTGTACCAAATAAATAATCAAAATTAAAGATCTAGTCAAGAAATGAGCAAGAGAAATGCAAAGAACAGACAATTCATAGAGAGAAAAATACAAATGGTTAGTAGACACATGCAGAAGTTTTCAACATCTATAGACATTACAGAAATGCAAATGAAAATAACACTAAAATTCTACCTTACTCCAGAAAAAATGGCAATCATTAAGAAGGCAAACAATAACAAATGCTGGTTACGGTGTGGTGAAAAGGAATTCTTCATTTTGGTGAGAATATAAACAAGTACAACCATTATGTAAATAAATATTAATATTTCTCAGAGGAACAAAATTAGAAATTCATGCTGCTAGCTCTACCTCTGCTAGGTATCTTCCCAGAGAGAGTAAATAATCATAGTACAGCGATGCATTCACAGCAATGTTTAGAACAGTATAACTCTTAGGAGCTAAATGCTGGCAACAGTCTGTATACCATTTTGAGATGACTAGATAGAAATGTGAGATATATGTATGAAGACACACAGACAGACAGAAAGACAGACAGACATACAGGGAGAGAGAGGAAGAGAGAGAAAGACAGAGAGACAGAGACAGAGAGATAGGAGAGAAAGTCAGGTATGAATACTAGTCTGCTGTAAAGATAGATTTAAACATTTGTAGGAAGATGGATGCACCTGGAATTTATAATTATGAGTGAAATAAATCAGCGAAACAAGCTTAAATACCATATGTTTCTTCTCATTTCAGCGAGGCAAATTACAAGGAAAATATAATAAAAGATGGATAGAGGACCACAGGAAGATGGAGCTCTAGCAGTAGGGTGTTAGGTGGTCCAAGAGAACAAGGCAGAGAGAGGAGGAAGAAGAGGAAATATAAGCAGAATTAAGCTGTGCCACGGACAGGACCCTAATAATCTCCAGCCATGTAAACATTTATTTTGGAAGATCAAGAACATCATCAAGAGTGAAAAACAGGATAAGGTAATGGATAAATTGGGAAGGATGGGGGTGCAGAGGAACAGGAAGGAGACAGATTTTAAAAGAACTAAGCTGTAATATGTAGATGTGACCACTCCCTGAGGTGATTTTAAACTACGTGAAATAAAAATGTTTACTAATAAAGCATATAGAAAAAAAAAAACAGTGAAACCAAAATCCTGCAGTGCTATGGTCTGGCTTGGCCCTGCCTACTGCCCCACACTTACTCTTTCCTGTGCTGAACTGTGGCCCTCATCCTTGTCATCAATACTCTGCGAGCAAAATACAAGACCACCTCGTCTTGTTTCCACGCTCAGTTCCCAGTTCTAGCCATCAAAAGATCATTTTCTCAATTGTGTCTTTCCGTTTTCTACAGGATTGCTGCCTGTGGGCTGCATCCTTCCCCCGATGAAGTGTTACATAACTAAAGGAAGACTTCTTCATCCCCAGTGTATCTGTTTTTGTTAGAGTAGCCTTTGTTGGAAGCTTATTCCTGGAGACTATTCAGATCATTTCACCTCTACTAAAGTCCTTGAAGTGCTCTTGGACATTCCAATGCAGTGAAATCATTACACCTGCAACACAGAAAAAGAGTGTTCCTTGCATTCCTTGCAGTGATGCTAACTTACTGTTTAAAATTCATGCAACAAGGAAAGAGTGATGTCAGGGTTTAGTAACTGCTTTGCTCATTCGTTAATTCACTACACCACATTTCTAGGAAAAACATTGATTTCTTCCATTTTAATTACAAGCAAATTTGAAGTTAAAAAAAAGAATAATTGTGAAGAGAAGAAAAAGAGAGCCTATTAACTCCTAATGGAAATTCTGGTTACTTTTGCTTCTCCAAGGTTTGTGAATAATGTAAGTAAGTTTAAACGTGATTTAGTATATGTCACATTAAGTTTAAGGAGTAAAATTGATTTGGGTGATTTCCTCTCATTCAGCATGGTTATCCAATTATTTTTTATCATCAGGAAAGCCATTCTTACATCATTATACACTATATGTAATTATCTGTTCAGCACATTGCCACACAATTTTCTTTATCAATAGCAGAGATGTCAGAGCCATTACAAAGAAATTTGTCATAGCAACAGAGTTCAACATATTCCGGTAACTTCAAAAGGAACCTCTCAAATATCCGTGCAAAAGATATATAATTTTTTTAGACATAGCCCAGTAATTTCTAATTCCAAAGTACTGAGATGGTGTGAGGGATAATGGACTTTTCTTACATTGTTCAAGTTTTTTGATAGGCTCTGAATTTAGAAGCCTTAGTACAAACGATTTTTAGTTATCTTCTTGGGTTTATGAATCTATACAGTATGACAGATTCTAAATATATATGAATGCATATTCTCATTTGCACATATTCATGGATTGGGAGGGCATTTCTGAGTTTCCATTTACCTCATACAAAATTTTTACAGAACTTTTGTTAGTTACTAATACAATCTTCCTAGAAATGTACAATAATTATCATTGATAAAGAGCAGCATAAATTACCTAATTTAATGATAAAGTTGGTCAGTGTGTGAGCATTCAATAAGATGTTTGTGCTATTTAGATAAGTATTACTTATTGAGCCATTCTTTACTAATTTGAAAAGAACACTTTTTCCTTTGAAAATATAATAATTTCTTTGTGTGAAAGCTTGGATAGAGTACTCCCCCCCAAACAAATTTCTCCTTCTAAACTCTATACCATCTACTGATCATTTCTCTACCTATGTATCTGCATATCCATTTTTCAGTGTATTCATTTTTCTCTATTCACATATTTAATGTTTCTATTAACCTGTATTAACATATGTGTCAGTTCTAAAGCTTATATTCTTTCTCCATCTATCTGTGAAAGCCATTTTTTTTTTTTGGCAGAACTGAGGATCGAACTCAGGCCCTTGTGCTTGCCAGAGAAGCACATATTCTACTGAGCCATCTCCCCGACCCTTGAAAGCCATGTTGATGATAGTGATAAAATTATAAGGGACCATCTCTCCTCTTCTTAATATAAAACAATGAAACATGATCACACTAAAATTCAAGCATTTTGTACTTATTCATATCTTAATTGACAAAAACTCTACAAACTTATTATGTACAATGAGTTGTTTAAAATATATATTGCAAAGACTAAATACTGCTACTACCAAGTGCATTACAAGATGTATACTTTTTTGGTGAGAAGTGAGTTAATATATACAAAGTAAGGTCCACAAATTATATTATGTAGAGGAATTGATGGCTAAGATTTCAGGTATTTTAAATAAATAAATTTACAGTTATATTTGCTTAAGCACATAGCAAAATAAATCAATGTTTTCACATACTTAGTGTACAAATATAATTAATTCATCAAAATAAGCCAAAAAATAAGAGTTTTTCAAGAGGATATGAAAAATAACATATTTTATTTTGGTTCTTAGGCATGATATTTTAGACTATCTGTACTTCAATATGTTTTATTGATATAACAAATATGTGTTGAACATTATCGTTGGGCTAGTTACTATTTTACCGATTCATTATTCACAAAGTTTCAACAATCAAAAGCAGAAATGTCAATATCTTAGAGATTATATTCCAGTGTAATTTTATTCTGAGATGTGTGTGTGTGTGTGTGTGTGTGTGTGTGTGTGTTTGTGTGCATGTGAAAATGAAAAGAGACTACTGGCATGCCAATTTAGGAGCTCTGAGTGTTGCTATAGGCAAGAAGTGGATATTTGTAAACTTAGTTGGACACATAAAATATGAAGCTCATTAGTATCATGAACAAGTGTATTAGGAAAAACAAACAATCCAAATCCTCAACTCTGAAAAGATCAAAGGAGTAATATGAAACTAAGAAATAGATAAGTAGTTGTAAAGAAGGACTATAGTTTTATTTGAGATGACTGAAGAAAATGTACAAGTGAGGAGAGACTGACATTTTCTATTCAGTTCTATAGATAAGATAAGGATAAAGAGTACTAATGTTTGAGTGTCCAAGTATTAGGAAGGTGTGATGAGTGGAGTCATTGGCAAGAATAACTTCACTGGATGGAAGTGATTAAAATTAATATGCTAGGGTATAAAAGGCTCAAGTGAACAACTTCTGACATTGCCAGTCCTATGGATAACCCACTACTATTA
>NDGM011182107.1:0-19060 GCA_002564305.1 Octomys mimax | reverse complement strand
CTGTAATCCCTTGGTCCTATCCCAGGTCTCTTTGTCCAAACCCAAGTCCTGGACCCTTAACCCCCACTTTCCTGAATCCCTGGTCTTAGGCTTGTACCACCCCCCAAGGCATTAGTAACTGCAAGCCCCTTCCCCATCTCACCTCTCCTAGCCAGGATGCACATCACAGCTTGACACTGGAAAAGACCATCCAATGTACTCCTGTTGAGGGCTTTGTAAAAATCTATTTTAAGGCCTGGAAAAAGTCCCCTACCCACCCCCCAAGGGAGAGTCTTGATGAACATTCTCCCAGGTCCTCCAGTGCCCTGGCCTCCTCACCACCCCCATCCAGCTGCCTATCTGAAGGCTTCATGGGGAAGTTGTTATGCTTAACAAAATAAGCAGGATGAGATTTTAAAACAAAACCAGCTGGTTTCTGAGCCAATGCCACAAAGCAAGGGGTCTTGGTATGGGGGGCTGGCTCCTCTGTGACATAGGGTCTGTGTGAAGCTGGGTACAAGGCGAGTGCCCCAGCAGTATGAACATAGCTGAGATTCTGCAGCTAGATGGCTGAAAAAATATATGGCATTCATGAGGATGTAGCTATTAAGGTGCATGTGAGCATGGCCCCTTGTCATGTGTGACATGCTTGTGACCTGGGTTTGCAGTCTCTACTCAGCAGATTGTGTTTTTTGGTTTTGTGCCCATGTACAGTATGAATAAGAATCACTTTATTGTGCTTTCCTGGCAATATGAGTGACTTACCTGAGCAACTGAGCATCTATTTATGTAACTGTATCTTTGTATGTCTGTCTTGTGACTCTGATATTAATCTGCATGAATAAGTGAATGCATTTGTGTGATGATTTGTACTAAGGAGACTAAGAGATGACAGGTGAGAATGAATTTTGAGGATATGTATGTCTGTAAAACTGTAGTGTCACTTAGCATGGTGCCAGGAACACTGGGCTGTTTAATAAATAATTACTGTTTATCAAAGACTTATATAAGTCTCTGTGTGTAGGCCGAATATAAAACACACAGCCTGAACAAGGAAACCCACCTGCTAGTGCTTGATGCCAGGTTACACCTACCCTGGCTGTGTACCCTGGGGCTTGTGACTTTCCTTGTCTGTGCCCCAGTGACTGCCTGAAGTTAACTGTACTAGATCTACAACAGTGCCAAGCCTTGTAAATTAGAAGCCCTATATAAATGGGTATAAGCTGACAGGGCACACTCATCAGGTGAATCCCTGGGTACTTATTGCAAAGAATTCCCCACTCCTTCCCCTTGGTGTCCTGTGCCCCAGGCCCCCTCACCAGGTTGAGGAAGCTGGAGTGTGCTCTTGCTCCACTGAGTCAGGCCCACGATGGCCACCATCTTGGCACCCAGGCTGCTACGTCGCTTCTTGGCGGTGGTGGTCCCAGTCCCACCTCCAGTTTGCTGGGATCCGCAGATTTCACCACTGATGCTGGAGCTCCGAACCACATTCCTCGGGGCCCCAGCTGAGGCTGGACCAGGCTCCCCGTTAAACATGGTCCCCAGGACCGCAGGGCCTCAGGCAACTCTGAAAGTAGGTGGGAGATAAAAGGATTCCACATCAGACTCCAGTGACCTGACCATGGCCTGCCACTTCTACCTGTGTGATCTTGAGCAAGTCATTTAGCCTCTTTGATGCTAACAATTAAATGAACAAATAAATCTCAAGGGTACACACAGGGTCTAGCTTAATAAATGAGACTATTCTTATAAGCATGCAGCTATGAAAACTGGGAGGTGATCTGGTTTGGTGGTGAAGACCAAGGCTGTGGAGTCAGATGGCCTGGGCTTGAATTCCAAAGGTCCCTACATACTTGCTGGGTGATACTATGACCAAGCATCTTGGGATTTCAGGAAAACAACTCAGAAAAATGAGAAATGAAAGACCTTCCTTCCTAGGATTATTGCAAGGATTAAATGAGATAGTGCAGGTAAAGTGCTGAGAACAGTGTCCATGCACAGAAAGGCTACTGAGTATGTGTTGCAGATGACTGCTTCCACAGCAAATAACAAAAGAAGGGGAACAAAATAGCCTCCAGCCTGTGCAGACTGTGGAAGGGATGGATTCTCCTAGGGGAAAAGGAATGGTCCAGAAAATCCCAAACCAGCAGGCAAAAATCACCCTTCAGTGCACTGCTGAGAGGCAGCCAATGTCAGCATTTTAACCCAGTGCCTTCCAAATTCCTGTACATGCACTCAAAACAATAATTGGACTCATACTGAAATGCAACTTTTGTATCCTTGTATTTTTCATCTAATATTTTGTCATAAGCATTTCCCAATGTCATTAACACTTTGTACAAATGTTTTAATACAACCATAACCATCTGTTGTGTATAGGTAGAATAACTGACTTAAATATTTCAACATGGTTACCTCTTTTTCTCATGTATTTAGTACAGGGTCTACAGAGTCTCACTACGTAGATCAGACTTGTAGTGATCCTCCTGTTCTCAGCCTCCCAAGCCCTGGGATTATAGGCATGCACCACCACACACAGTCTCAGTCAACATCTCAGTGCTCCCTGGGGGCGGAGCTGGCAGGGCATGCCTGGGATCGAACCCTGATCCCTGAGCTTGCCGAAGCAGTGAAGCAGGTGCTTTAGTCCACTGAGCTATCTGGCCAGCCCCTAACATGGTTATCTCTTGAATCAACTCCAAGTCTGTCTCTTTTCTTCTATTATCTTCTCTTCTCTTCTCTTCTCTTTTTGTTTGTTTTTTGCTGTACGGGGAATCAAACTCAGGACCTTGCACTTCCCAGGCAGACACTTATGCCACTGAGTTATTTCCCCAGCCCTTCTTCTCTTTTAAATAAACACAGAAATAAACATTTCTCTACACTGGTTTGTAGGCTCACATCCTTAGACTGGCTCTGAGAAATGGTCGGATAGAAAAGTATGGTACTTCTGGGAGCTCCCTTCCTGCTGTCTGGTAGAGAACTGGTTTCATCAGGTGCTACCCTGTGCCTTGCTGCAGGGACAGATCTTCATGAGTTTAAGGGACAGATCTTCATGAGTTTAAGGCATCAAGGAATTACTTTCTCATTAGCCACTCTCACTTGCCTAAAGGTGGGTATATGCTTAAGCCAGCTCTGTTCAGCTTAAGAGAATGGTCTGCATTCCACAATTAAGGGAGAAATTGGGGAAAGGCCTTTTTCTGTACTTCTCTCTCTTCCTTCCTCCTCCAAGACCCCATCTGCTACATGTGGCCCAGCCTTAGGGTGCAGCCAGTACATAGACCCAAAAGACTTCAGGCCATACTTGAACCCGCTTTCCTCTGTTCCTCTACTTATGTATTTTCCATTGCTTAAGCCATTTGGAACCAGAGTTCTCAATTATATCCAAAAACATCCTACCTGACACTGAGGGAATTTTTTTTCTTCTTAACCTTGGACTATATTGCCAAATTCTATCCAATGTATAGAAATTTACTCTCCTCATTAGCTCTGTTCAACAAATATTTAATTTCCTAAAATCCAAGGCCAATGCTAAATGCCAAGATATTGTATAGTAGTGAGCCAAGAAAACTGGGTGCTGCCTTTCCAATGCCTTCCAGTCTGGCAGGGCAGATAGACAATAAATAAGTGTCTAAATGTACACTTAGACATTTAATGGTGGGTGTGGTAAGTGCTAGGAAGAGAAGGACAGGGGCTCTGAAATCCACTCTGTAGGGAGGCACCATCAGCATGTGAGGCACTTCCAAGAGGATGAGGTCTCCAGGTGTTAGCTTCTATAACTTGGCTGCAAAGCCTGGTGCTGCAGTCGGTCTCCTTGGCTCAAGCAGAAGACAAGAAAGCCACTGTTCCAGCTGCTCAGCACCTAGAACCTTCCTGGCTCTGTCCCAGCCCTGTCTCGAGCTCTCTTCCTAGAGGAGCTGTGCAACCCTGAGATAAAGGCACATAGCTGGACCTTCTACCCTCAAGCTTACCCCTGAGGGAGTCTCACTTTTCAAAAGAACATAGAAAGGGGTAGGAATATAGGATTAGGAGAGGCACTACTCTGGCTGCTGAGAAAGACAGCCCCCTGATTCTGAGACTCATCACCTGGTCTCTCTGCAAACATAGCTCCTGTAGCCTGGTGTATTAAGGCTGACAAGGCAGATGAGTCAGAGCCCTGCTTTACCATCTTTGTAGCTCTCTGGGTAGTTCTCACTCACCGTATGACATCATCAGAGCCCCAGATTATATTTCTCCACCCTCCCCCATCAACCATGTAGCCAATGGAAAGTCCCCCCTGGACTTTGGCCTACGATGATCCTTTCTCTTTAGTTTCCAATTCTAGTGCCAGTTTATGTGGGTTTTTAGGTATCTGCATAGCCTTTTGGTGGAAGATGGGACAGGACTTATCTGATACTGTGAATCTGCCATAGTATCAGTATAATTTGCTCTTTATAGCACTTTAGAACGTATGTAGGTATCTTCACAAGGTAGATGAGAAAACTGAGTCTCAGAGGAGTGTCCTCCTCAACAGGAAGTGGCAGGGCTTGAACACAGTCTTGCATTTCCACAAAGAGATGTACATGCTCAGCTGCCTTTGCCCCTTCAACCCAGAACTCATTCAAAGATGTGGGCCCATCCCTCAAGCTCTGGCTTTGACCTGGAACTTTAGGCTCTTTAAAAAACCTGCAAATAAAGTGCTTATGAGGAGAAAATTTAACCCCTCTGGTCTAAATTCCCTCAGGTAGCTCAGCAGCTAAGCTGAAGAACGCACCCCCCTCAACTCCCAGAACTTAACTGGAGAAGCCTCCATGGTGCTTGAGAGCACAAGCCTAGGGGTGAGACAGAATTCCTGACCCTGCCAACCTGGAAGCTCATATTTCCTCATGAATAATGAGTGGAACTGATGAGCACATGGTTTGACATCCAGAACCCTAAATTAGACAGCGCTATTTTATCATCTTCATGTCTCCAGAGATCACAGGGGACCTGGAGAACTTACAAATTCTTGGGGCAGCCCAGCCTACAGTCTATAGGATGCCCCCAAGGGGAAGGAGGAGTCAGAGGTCCTAGACCCTGCCTTGTGCTCCAGGACTCTACAAAGGACAGCCTGGAGGCGGGGCGTAGGAATCATGATGTGGAGTTAAGAGTGTGAGCAGCCTTCATGTACATGTCTCTAGGCCTTAGCATCTTCATCTGTGCTAACAGAAGGAGTCAGAGTAGGTTCTTTGGAAAAGTCTATTGGATTGAGAGAGCTGAGCCTGTGATGGCATGCCACAGTTGGTGAGGAAGGGACCCCTGATTTGGGGCTCTGGCTCCTTAATCTGGCATCCAGTCTAGCTCTTGAAAGGTGAGCCAGAGATCTAGACAGAGCTGGCTGCCCTGCCCCTATAAGGACAGCAGCATAGCAACTTCGGAATCATCAGACCACAGGGATGGGAAAGAAGTGGCAGAGCTGGGGGAAACTGCTGAGAGGCACCCCACCAGGACATATAATACATGTCATGGGCCAGTGGTTCTATGTAGTTAGTAAATGAACCAAAGCCTTTCCATTAAAATCAGTTCAATAATTCCCCTGCCTCTGAGCAAGACTATTCCTTTCCCCACCTAGTTCATGGCACCTAGAACATGGAACCCTGCTATAGTCTTGCTAAGCCATGGGAGCTCACTCTGAAGTTCTGCCTGATGACTCCCATCCATTATTACAGCAGCAGAAGAACGTGGTTCTTGTTTATTCTCCAGGGAGCAGAATTCCAGGAGACACCATCCAAGCTTTCCTGTTAGAATTTCAGGCGACACCATTCAAGCTTCCTAACAATAAGCCTACATGGTTTTTTCTAGCCTGCAACATTTGGGCTCTGCCTGGGGTCTTTCTGCCCTAAGGGCTCTCCAAACAGGTCCCAAACCCTCCCAAGAGCAGGTTCCAGGCCTTGCCCAGAGCCCCTGGGTCCCTAGGTTCCTCTGACCATGTGTCTAGGCAGCTAATGAACCTTTTCTGATAGTCAATGAAGAACCCAAAGCCAGTAGCTCACCTTCTATAGGAAAAAACAAGGAATCTATAGTAAGTTGCTGGACTATTAGGTAAAAGCAGGCTGTGAACAACTGAAGCTTCTAAACACAGTGTCCTGGAAAAAGCTCATGACCAGTTCATGAGCTAAAACTGACTTGCCATCTCCATTCCAGCCTGGACTTTTCATCCCACTAAGCAGGAAATCAGGGCCCCAAATAGGGAAGAGACATAACCAAGCCCACAGAGAATGCTGGGGTCCAAACCAGAGATCCAACCTGAGAGCCAAGGTCCCCCATCACTTGATAAAGTCTATTAGGTCCTTCCTTCCCACTCCTCACCTGGAAGAAAAACCAAACTCACCAAACTGATGATTCCAAGTATAGAGCTCTGCATCACCGGAGATTCTTCCCTTTGAACAGCACACCCCTAGGGCATTTGCACAAGGCTCCACTTGTCTTCTGCTGAGCCACTAGTCTCCAGGAAAGGAGGTGAAGGAAATCAAGGCAGGCTCTCAGGAAGAAGTGATGTGATAAAAGATCTGGAAGGGAAGAGCTGAGCTCAGAGGAAAAGCTAATAAAGATACGTGTCATCAAGGGCTTCAGGCAGCCCTTGTAGAGTAAAAAGATGAAATAGCTGTGAGACCTTGAGTAAATCATTTTACATTTCTAAACTAGCCAACCAATTAACCCACCAAACTGAACTCCCAGGTCCCTTACTCTGGCTTTAAGTACTTGAGAGAGGGAGAGACGGGGCAGAGGGGGAGAGAAACAGACAGACAGACAGACAGACAGGCATAGAGGCAGAGACAGAAGATTTCTAAGAAGCTCTAGACTCTGTTCTTTCACCATCCTCGTTCTGACTACTGGGGTCTAGATCTCTCCCTAGACACTGTAACATACCAGAAGTCACAATTGGGGAGAACTCCTGGCTCTATCTCCAGCCATGTGGCCCTGAGAAATTGCTTCTCTGACCCTCCATTGCCTCTCTCTGAGTCTGATCACCACTTGGATTCCACCCAACACTCCTAGGTTGACTGAAGATCAGATGAACCAATAAGAAGCAAGAAATCAGAGTGATAAAAACATGTGCTCTGAGGCAGACTAAGCAAAATCTTGATCTGCCTCTTACAAGCCAGTAATGGAGAGTTTCTCTGTCAAACCCCACAAACCTACATTCCTCTTCACTAAGTAGAGATGACAACATATACTTTAGGAGACATTTTAGATAAATATTATAAAATGAAGATTGGTACATGCTTAGTGACAGATGGTCTGGTACCCAGTTATTACTCATAATGGTGCCTTATACACGATGAACAATTGCCAGGTTTTAATTTCAATTCACCAAGTGCAATCACCTGAGGGGATGGCCCATAAGTTACAAGATGGCCCAGCAGTTACCCAGAATGAGGGTTCCAGTAACTCTTAGTTAGTGTAGAAGGGCCCAGGAAGCTCTACCAGTCTCAGCTCCTAAACCTTTGTAGTATGCTGGGTCTGGAATTTGAGACCCCTTCCCTGCCCTAATCCTATCTGGGCCCACATGGGAGGCCAGGGCCTATACCTACAGAAGGGGAAGGGTGAGCCTATGCTCCAGTCTTTCCTTTCCTTTCACCACTTTGGGAGCAGTAGGTGGGTGATAGGGGCTGGGATGAGGTAGGGGAAGCAGGCTGGACAATAAAACATGCCCCACCAGAATGGGGAGCACATACTAACCTCTGTCCTTACTGTGCAGACCTTTGTCTCCCCAGACCACCTTACATAGATATACACAGACACACACAGACTCACAGACACACATGCAACACACACACACAGAGCACTGCATTTCAAATATGCAATCGTACATAACATGGATCCACACAGATAATATACACACAAAGACAAATCACACATGTTTACAGACATACACATGCCCCCAAGATACTCATCCACTCAAAGGTACACAGAAGCAGCCACACAGGCAATCAAGACAGCTACAGGCATTCAGATTCATATTTGCGTATACACTTGCATGAACTCATCTCCCCATGCCCAGGCAGAGGCAAGAAAAGCCCCATCACTACAGTGGCCAGGGAAGTGGGAAGCATCTTACCCAAAACCATGAGCTCTCCAGGCTGAGGCATAAACACCAGCTCTGAGCAGGCACCTGAACACAAACACTTGTATATGATCCGGATCCCAAACCCACTCTCCTGGCCCCATCTCTGCAAGACCAGACAAAGAAGTGCATCGGTGAGGTTTGTGGTGAGGAGAGGAGAAGGCTGGCAGGGAGCAGCTGCTGTCACCATGGCTACCAGCTGACCCACTTCTCTTCCACCTAGGCAGGCCCACCCAGCCTAGACAAGGTGAGGACAGGCTGCTTTGGACAGGGTAGGCTCTCTGCCACCCTGCACAATAAAGAGAGAGGATCTCTGAGAGTGTGGAGGGATGAACAAGCACCAGCTAGGCTGGGTTCCATGTAGGAAGGCATTATAGACAGACATCCCTAAGGGAAGCAGGATGCTAAAGACATGGCCTATGCAAGACCTAGCTTCTTCCAGCACCCAGGCCTATGGCCTCAGAAAGTCAGACAGGACTGGATCCATCCTTAGTCATAGCTCTCATGCAGTGTTGCTGTGGGGTGGTCAGCCCTGTGTCTCCAGGCTCTAAGAACTCAGCACATCCAAAGCTGAGCAGATCAGGTTGGAGGCCCTGTCTGGTTTGGAGGAAGGTTCTGAAGGTGAGGCCCATTCACCATCCTCCAACAACGGACTGCTGGGGATAGGCTGTACCTCTTTCTCTGGACAGAACTGCCCTGTGCCTTCATATAGCCACAGGGCTTGCAAGAACATGGTTATGTGTCCTCAGCAATAGGGACTTAGAGGAACAATATGCCTTCAGAGTCCTCCATTTGAGAGGTGATGGCCTACAAAGCAAGATGAACTGCTTGTGTCTGACACTCTGTCAGAGCTCTCTAATTCACTCAGGACAAAAGAGACACCTCATATCACAGCCCTAACCCCATATGAACCAATACCTGACTTGCTCTCCCAGGTCCTACCTCTTGTTCCTACTCTGTATTACAGCCACATGGTCTTTTCATTCTTAGAAAGTGCCACTTGGTCTTCTGTCTGTCTGGAATGCTCATATCCAGCCTGCCCTAGCCCTGTGCTCTATGGACAGCACTTGTCTGTCTGTCTGCCATGCATGGATGAGCCCTACCTTTCACTCATCTTCACTCAGGCCTAGTTTCAGGGTCATTTCTTTCTAGGCATGGTTATTCACTTCTCATGCTCCTCCAGAACTATATGCTGTTCTTTTGTGCCAGGGGTTGAATGATGCCCTGTTCCCAACAAAATCCTGATGTCCTACCCTCTCAAACTTAAAATGTGGCTGTGGTTTAAAACAGGCTCATTGAAGATGTGATTGAGATTATGCTAATTCAACAGGGGTCCTTCAGAAAGATGGCCATGAAGCAGGACAATGTCATGTGACAACAGAGGCAGAGACTGGAGCCATGCAGCACCAAGCCAAGAGATTTCAAGGGTGCAACTGTCACCAGAAGCCAGGGCACTGGCATGAAGCAGGTTCTCCCTCAGCCTCTAGAAGGAAACAACCCTGAAGACACCCAGGGTTGTTCACATTTTCAGCCTCCAGAATTTCAAGGGACTAAATCTCTATCATTTTAAGCTGCCCAGTGCATGGTACTTTGTTAGTTATTGCAGCTCTTAAAGATATAGATACTGTTATTCTAACTTGCTTGGTGCCTGTCTCCCACTCCTCATTCCCTGCTATGAGCTGCTTAAAAATAGGAACCATGTTGTCTTCACCCTAAATCCCTGGTCAGGCATAGATCTGAACTATTTCAGGGATCCATAAATATTTGTTCAATGAATAAATGCCAATCAGAAACATTAAATTGGGAGCCAGCAAGATAGCTCAGCGGTCTAAAGCTCCTGCTTAGGCAAGCTTAGGTAAGTGCACAAGGACCGCAGTTCGATCCCTGGCACCACATGCTGCACCAACCCCACCCCCAGGGTGGGCTGAGCTGGCCACAAAAAAAAAAAAGAAAGAAAGAAAGAAAAAGAAACATTAAATTAACAGTGCTTGTAGCTGGAAATAATTGTGAGTTATTTTTGTTTTCTTCATGACATATTATGTTTTCTAAAGTTACTACTTTAGAAAGTATATTAATGTTATGATGAAAAAACAGCAATATTTTTCTTTTCAAAACATACCCTAAAGTAATAGACCTTGCCACTAGTGTGTGCTCATGGACTGGGAAAAGTTATCAGCTATGTGTTTGATAAATGCTTTTTATTGATTAATTGATTTCTCCTCATGTTACTGAGTGCTTTCTGGAACCAGATTTACAGAGCTGAAACTATGAGGCCTCTCAAGGTATGAATTCCAGGTGGGAAGGGTTCAGGAAGGACACATGCTTCTCAGGCACCTCGACCAATCAGCCTAGCTTAATCAGCCTGCCCAGAGGTTGTACCCAAGAAGCCCACCCACAATGGCCAAAACCACACCCAAGCAGATACAAAAGCCTGCCCTCAAAGAACACAGTTCCAGGGCTTCTTGAACTGAAATGTGCACACAAATCACCAGGAATCTTGTTGAAATGTAGCTCTTGATCCCAAGGGTCACAGGTAGTCTGAGGCCCTGAACTTCTCACAGCTCTTGGTGATGCTGCTAGTCACCACTCAAAGCACTGAGAAGCAAAGATAAAATACTCTGGTCATCCTGTAGAGGAAGAGAATATTTGTGCATGGGAGAGACTAAAGAAAGTGTCACTGAAGAGTTAGCTGCAGAGCCCTTGGAGGATAGGTAGGATGTGGAGAAGCAGATGTGGTTCTACAGGAAAGCAGTGGAACTATCGTGAAGTAACAGACAGTAAATGATGTATTCAGAGGCTGGTGAACAGAGCTGATAAATTAGAGCAGAAGGAAAAGATAGTTGTGTGAGCAGGTACTGGAAAAGGGGGCTAAGAGCAGCCAATGAAGGGCTCTGAACGTGGTGCCAAGAATCAAGGTTCTAACCCTGTAGGAGTGAAATCTGACAAGATTTTGGTATAATGTGTGACAGAGATCAGTCTGACAGTGCAGAATCAGAAGAAAGCTGAGAGCAGTGAGAACATCCAGGAGGCTGTCATACCCATGCACGTAGCAGGGACTGCCCTGCTTCTGATCTGACTGTTTAAAGAGAACAGGGTAGCCAGGCACCTAGGTGGGATTAGGGGATTGTCTGTTAAAGGGACAAAGTTGGAGAGAGGGGAAACAATAGAATGCAGGGTGAGTTATAGGAAGGATGGAGCTATGAGATTCTCATGGAAGAGCCTGATGTCCCGGAAGACAAACCTGGCTTAAGGACAAGATGATCCTCCTCTTAGTCACAGGTCTGAGATAACACTGCAGCTTCTGCATGGAGATAGATGCAGGGCCAGTAACCAGATCCACTGAGCGCAAGAGAGGTGGGTGAGTGGGAAGGCATTGAGTGTGTTCCCAGAGGGAAAAGTGGGGTATAAAAAGGAAAGGGAATGCCCACAGGGAAAGACAGATGAGGAAGGGGCAGGAGATAATACCTGAAATGAGCGGAAGGAAGAGCACAAAATCCATGGATGGGGGGAGGATGCGCAGTTTGACATAGGAGGAGAACTTAGGGAAGCCACGACCATGCAGATGGCCAACCTGGCAGCCCTACAACACCCTTCTGTGGATCCCAGGGAAGGGACTGCCTTGGATGGAGGAGGCTGAGGCAAACATTCCAACTCTGTTCCAGGAGGCATGTGAAGCCCAGGACTGAAAAGGAGCACAGTTGAATGGCAAGTAGCACTTAGGCTAGCAAAGAGGGGTTCGTCTCCAGGGGAAGGTCTGGGTTGTAGTAGAATCCCAACATCCCTGAGTCTCCTGAGCTCTTTTTTCAGCTCAGCCATAGTATGGGAAGGGCAATCTCCCCAGTCTCCATGCAAAGTACACCCAACCCGCTGCAGAAGCCCCAGGGCAGAGCAAAGTTTAGGGAAGAAAGAATTCTTTGAAGCAAACTCTTATTGCTGGCAAGCACATAATTTATCATCCAACTGGAACCCTTTTGTGAGTGAGCTAGGCACCACTAACAATCACACCAGGACCACAGACAAAGGTGTAAATTAAGACTGCCTCAGGCAAACCCAGCTATATGGTCCCCCTGTCCCTGAGGGATACTGAATCTTAATAAAATACCCATTTAGTTCCTGATGCCCCTTCTTAGATGGGGTGGTTGAGTTGACAGTTGGCAGTACACACAGGCAAGCTCATCCCTAGATCAGGGCTCCGCTGAGTGGGGTTGGGGGTGAGACTACCCCTACTGCCTAGCCAGCCCTGCCCTGCACAGACTCCCAGCTAGGGCAGAGGCGGCAGCACCAAGGACAGCGACTCCGTCCCTGCCGGGCCCCTCCCCTTGTCTGACTGCTGGAGAGCAATCAATATTTCATAGGAGGAAGGGGCTCCAGTTACAAGCCCCACGCCAAGCTGAAAGGCGCCACTCCACCTGCTGCCTGCCCTAGGGGAAGCTTGGGAACCCATCATCACAACCATGCTCCAGGCCAGGCACAGACATAGTTCCTAGGGCCCACACTTCCCTACACCCCTCCACTCCTGAACCCCTTCAAAGCAGGTCACACACTTTCACTCCACTATCCAGACACACCACATGACCAGAAACATGCTGTACAAAGACAGCATGTACACAAAACAGCAGGCACATATCACAACCAGCACGAAAAGCCAGCTAGACAGAGCACACATACACAGAAACACACAAGACAGTTATCACACATACAGTAAATAGAGATACAGTGCTCACAGACCATATAAACATGAGACCTCTACCACACACACACACAAAGGCACATGCTGCACAAAAAACCCCTCCCAAGGAACCTCAGACATATCTCATAAGGATTCATTTGCCACATTTGCCATAAGCATGCTACATATACACATGTGCACACAGGCACATGCACAAACCCACACACACAATACCTACAGAGAGATGCTCATGTACCATAGACAGACAAAAACACATACCCTACTCTGGTGAGGCCCCCCACCCCTCACTGTGAATGTAAGCCTGGACAGAAGCAGACAGGCTGCTCTCCCTCTCATCTCCTTGGCCCAGGTTGTGGGCCCTGTAGAGGAAATCATGTACCCTCAGAGGCCTCCTGGGAGGTGCTATCTAGCTCCAGGGGCAGGCAGTCTATAGCACAAAAAGGGTGGCAAATGCAGGTGCAGAGGAATGGGGACTTTTGAGAGTTCAAAGCCTCTTGGCTTTATGGTCCTCAGGCCCCAGCTCTGGGGTACACAGTGCCAGAGACAGCTTTACCCTCACTGCTTCTCCACAAAGCCTGAGTCTGCACCGTGCATGAGGACCATGAGAAGTGTGGGAAGTGAAGCTCCTGCTCCCCCCTGGAGGGTTCCAGCCTAAACTCAGAGATGAGGGGGCTACTCCCATCCAGACTCTCCACCTCCTAGAGTCCCCTTTGCAAGCGGGTCATACAGATGGTGGCACAGATTCTCCTGACTGCAGGACAATCATGGCAAATAACAAAGAAAAAAGTTCAAGCCAGGGCACAGAACAAGCAGAGGGGAGGCCAGCAAGGTAAGGAGAGACCCCCAAATTTGTCACAATGGTGGAAGATACAATTTCAAGATTAGTTAGGCCACATTTCTGACTTCCCACACCACTTCCTACTTTTTATTAGCTACATAACACTGTATCTGTATCTCATTTCAAAAATTTCTGCCAAATCCATAGGCCCCTGTACTATAATGCACATTTTTAAGTTGACACTTTTTTTTTAGGGAAAGGTCTGCAGGGTGTTCAGGGTCTCACCACTAGATCAGACTTGTAGTGATCTACCTGTTTACAGCCTCCCAAGAGCTGGGATTACATGCACTCTCAGTCTTAACTGTCATCACAGCATGCCCTGGGTGCGGGCTGGCACAGCAGGCCTAGAGATCCAACCTTGGGCCCCTGAACCTGCTTGCAGGCACTTTAATCCACTGAGCTATTTGGCCAGCCCTAAGTTGACACTTTTAACTTAATATACTTAGTTTTTTGTTGTTGGTGTTTGTTTTTTTGTTTTTTGGTGGAACCGGGCATTGAACTCAGGCCCTTGCGCTTGCCAGGCAAGCGCTTATTCTACTGAGCCATCTCCCCAGCCCATATACTTAGTTTTAATATAACTGTTACTACTAAAAACCAAAAAGCCCATTATCACTTTTAATAAATAGGACAGTAAAATAAACACAATAAAAAAGCTGTATTATAAATTTTATTTATTCATTCATTTATTTATTTTGATACAGAGTCTTGCTATGCAGTTTGGACTCATAGATATCCTTCCTCAGCACTGAGATTACAGGCATGAGCCACCACACCCAGTTTCAGTAGCCAGCATGGCATGCAGTACCAGGGATTAAACCTGGGTTCCTGTGCTTGCCAGGCAGGCACTTAGACCACCAAGCTATCTCCCCATCCCTGTATTATTAAATTTTAGCTACATGGAATTGTCAACTAAAGCTCTCAGCCTAGTTAGAGAGCTTTCTCTGTTCAAAAGGTAGGGTAGCAAATGTTGAAAAGTTGTGAAAGACACACTAGAAGCTACACTGACACTTTCTTCCTAGGACAACCTGGGACTTGATAGAGTTGAGAAGGAACTAACCCAACCTCCTCAGTATGTGAGATGCTGTCATACAAGGACAGGTCCATGAGCCCCTGAGAGTCATGTAGGTAGCACTCCACATGATAGAAAACGCACCCAGGTTGCCCAGCTCTGTCAGGAGCTGGGCACAGCAGCCTGCTGGCACCCTGTTACTGCCACCCATTCTGGCAATAACAATTCTGTAAAGGCTGCTCAGTTCCTTCCAATTTACAACTGTCTCTGCACCCTCTACTCATTATAGCCCCACAGCGGAAAGCATTATCCCCATTTTTGAATGACAAAAGTAAGCTTAGGAAAGTTCAGAGATTTGTTCACAGCCACACAGAATAGACCCACAAATAGACTTGATTCCCACTGGCTGCCCTGCACTGTGTCCACCTGTCCTATAGTCAGGAGCCTTTGTGCTGGGCTGGCTCTGTGCTGGACAGTGGGACAGACAAAGGATGATAACCAGGTCCATGAAGGTGTCATAATCCCCAAGGGAAAACAGTAAATAGCAGAGATTAAGAAGTTTTACTCCACAGTCACACTGCTGTTTCCCTAGTCTATAAATGCCATTTCTCTGAGCTTCAGTTTCTTTTTCTGTAAAAACTGAGGCAACAGTAGTAGCTTTCTTACAGGATGCAAGAATGAAATGAATTTTAAAACATATGTGGTGTCTAGTGCAGAAAAAGTACTCAAACACTGTTCATTACTAGGACATTACAAAGAACAGAATCAATACAGGTGAAAAAGGGCTGACTGATGGGAGGAGGATGGACACGGTATGTTCTTCATTGAGGAAAGGAAATGAGGTAAGTAGGGTGCATAAGATATTGGTAGAAAAAATAGTTCTGACTGCTCATGTCTTTTCCTTCCCTTTCTGTGCACTCCAAAGACAGGTGAGGAAGTTCAGAGTCTCATCCCACCTCTCTCTGCTCAGGCTTCTGAATTATATGTCACAGGTTCGAGAGACTACCCTATCCACTGCTGCCCAAGGAAGAGTCCTTTTTTGGTCACATCTGAAGTCTCTTTTCTCCACATGCTGTCCACATGGAAGCTCCAGCCCACCTGCTCACAGTTCAACAGACTCCATATGAAGTATTTTCCCAGTTACCAAGGACATCCCCCCTTTTTTTCAAATGGGCCCCAAGAGCCATGTTTCAGGTCTGACTTGATGATCCTCTCCAGCAGGCTGCAACTGGTTGGCCCTGATTCCCTCAGAGCCAATCAGATCCTCTGCTGCAGCTCCGGAAATGGACCTGCCAAGCCCTGCATAGTGCTATCTCTGAATGTGTCTGGAACCAAGCAACACAATATAGGAACTATGTTTGGCTTGGTGCCTGGAAAAGCAGAGAAGTCCAGTCTGTGGTGACAGGAAGGCCAATACACTGAGAAGAGTATGAGGGACTGATTCAGCTCTCAGCCTTCCAGAGTCCATCTTCCCAAGGCTCACAATCTTCCTTCCCTTCAAGTCCTAGAAAACTCACATATACTTATAATAAGCCCTTCTTATTACTGAAGTTGGTTTGAGTGGGCTTCTGTATATAAACAAAGACCCAATTAAGACAGAAAAAAGCTAGGAGCCAGAGATGCAAAGATAAACAAACCTGGGAGGTGGGGAACAAAACCTGTAAATTAGGCACACCTGTAATCCAAGCACCCCAGGAGGCAGAGAGAGGCAAGAGCACTACAAGTTTAAACCCAGCTTGGGAACTTAGTGACTTAGTGAGACCTTCTCTTGAAATAAAAAAATAAAAAGAGCTGGGGATGTAGCTTAGTGAGAAGGTCCTAGGTGAACAAAAACAAAACAAAACCCAAGTCACAATCCCCGTGCCCTGCCCTGGAGAAGCCTAGTCCAGCAGAAGCCAATAAGCGATAGGGCTTCCCCACAGATGTGGCAAAGGGAGGGAGGGGTAACATCCAGGGTTTAGAGGTCTGCAACTCAGAGGAGCCAAGTTGGTTTTAAAGAGAGAGGACATTCTCCACGGAGACAGAGTGGGTGAAGAGGCCTCGTGAGCAGTAGGAACAGCAAGTGCAGAAGCACAGAGGCACAGAACAGCCCAGTGTGTGTGACAGAGGAAGTGCCAGGTGTTCAAAGTGTGCTGCGGAAGCCAGGGAGATGGGGTGGACAGGGACCCAGGGACAGATCATAAAGAGCTTTGAATATCATGATAAGAGGAGCCCTTTTCCTGCCAGCAATGGGGAGCTATTGAAGTATTTTAAGTAGCAGGGGGTAACAGGGTCAGTTCCGTGTTTTGGAATGACTGCTCAAGGGTTTATAGAAAAAGAACTAGAAAAGACAGGCCTAGAGGCAAAGAGGCCATTTAGGATGCTGTAGGCTGGTTCTCCTGATCTTACATTAATTTACCAACTTTGTGGACCTACCATGTACCAGAGTGAGGCAATGCAGGATTCCTGACCCACAGAGTACACAGAGATCAAAATGTTGGAAAATCAATTCAGATATGCCAGGGTATAGCTCAGTGGCATAAGTTCCTGTCTGGCAAGCACAAGGTCCTGAGTTTGATTCCTGGTACCAAAAAAACCCAAATATGCCAAGTATCACAAATTACAAGGTACTATGGAGGGGATGGTGTGTATGTGTGGATAAGTAGGAGTTAGTAGGGCCCCAAGAGAGGAAATACATGCCAAGATTAGGGACAAATGTGAAAGACCTGCAGCTGAGGGAGAGCATGAATGTCAATGATACAAAAAGCAAGCAAGGATCACATCACATAGAGCTTTGGAGACTGTCACTGAATCTGGACTTTATTCTAAGAACTCCTGGAAGTCAGAAATACATACATTTATTTATTTTGGTTTTTTGAGACAGGTTCTCACTATATAGTGTAGGCTGGTCCTCAACTCACTATGTAGCCCAGGCTGGCCTTGAACTTTCAACAATCCTCTTGCTTCAGCCTTCCGAGTGCTGGGATTGCAGGTATGCACCACCACACTGGCAAATGTTTATCTTTAGATCAGTCTAATAAAAGAGTAAAAAATGAACCCCAGGGAGCAAGAATGGTAAGGTAAGGAGCCCAAGTATGAAGCTGTCACCAAGTATCTAGGTGAGCACTGATGGTAGCCTGGAGGAGCCATGGGCAGGAGGAGAGTCCATGAACCCAGACATGTTCAGGGAAATGAGCAAGACTTGCTGAGGATGTGGGGACAAGGAGGGGGATGAGTCCAGGAGAATTTTCAGCTTCCAGCTTGAGCAAGTGGGTGGATGATGGTGTCAGAGATGAGCTGGGGACCCTGGAAACAGAGTAGGTGTGGGTGGGTAGAGCTGGGGACTTGGGTTTGAGCCTGGGGCTGACTGTCTATGTCCAGGAAGTAGCTAGAGAAGCAGGCCCTGAACCTAGAAGAGACAATTAAAGTTATGATAGCAAACAAGATGGCAATAGAAAGAAAATAGGGGGAAGAACAGTTCTAAGGAGTCACAGGAGCAAGTAGAACTTATGGCAGAGTGAACAGGAGCTTGGAGCTCGGAAACTCAGAACCCTGAAACCCAGGGGTTACTTCTCTCAACCCCTGAAAGCTGAAATTTGGCTTCCCCTTTCCACAGACACTTCCCCACCAAGGGTACCCTCCTTTTCCCTATGTACCTTCTTCCCTTCAGGTAAAGCCAAGTTCTCCTTCAGGACCAGCTCAGGAACCCATCCTCCTAGGTGAAGACTTCTCTGGCTCAGGCCTGTGCTCTGCAGCTGGACAATATGGCTTTCAGTCCCAGCTCTGCTACTTGACAGCTGTGTGACTCTGGCCAAATACTCTGTTTCTTCCTATCTATACCATGGAGACAACAGTTGTACCCACTTCATAGGGCCACTTGAAGATGAGCATGCAGAGTGCTTGGCCAATCATCAGCACACAGCTAAGCACTGTTGTGATTAGCCTGCCACACACCCCAGCAGTTAGTCATGCCCTCTACCTTTTACAATCTCGACTGAGGAATTACTTGCAGGTCTGTCTTTTCCTGCCTCTGCCTACCCCTCAATGATTTATGGACTAGGTAATATGCAAGGGTCAGTGCTAAAAGAAAACACACGATCATCTCTTGTTCAAAACTATTAAGATTTTCAAGATGGGGGCAACAGATAATTAAACCAAATACAGGGTCCTTCCTTCACAGTCCATGAACTCTTACAACCCACTCTGCTCCCCACCCCAGCCAGCCTTGTACCTGGTCTAGGTTAAGTATCAGCACACATGAAACAAAGTGAAAAAGCCAACTGATGCTGAGATCAGGCTTTGTGATTACCACCTATAATTTCACTTTATCCTTCTACAGAAAGGTTAATTTAACCCCATTGTATAGTTTAAGGCATTATAGTTCAGAGATGTGGTATGCCTCGTTCATGAGCTGCAGAGTTGGGATGTGAACACAGGCCAGTCTGGCACCAAAGCCCTGCCTCCAGCCTTCTGGCTCCCTAGGGA
>NDGM011182105.1:0-14193 GCA_002564305.1 Octomys mimax | reverse complement strand
TTTTTATAAGTTACTTAAGTTTTAGGTATTTTGTTAGTTAACTAACAGAAGAAGTTAACTGAGGCAGAGTCTTTCACCTGTTTTTATAAATCAAATTTTATATTTTCTTGCTATTGCTGGAGTCTTTCATACATTTTGGACATTAATCCTTTATCAGATATGTGACTGACCAATACTTTCTTGTACTTGATAAATTGTCTCTTTACACTCTTCATAGCTCTTTGCTGTGAGGAGCTAGTAAGTTCTATGCGGTGACATTTGGTGTCTATTGTCTTTTTTTGTTTTTATTGTCTATACTTTTGGGTTATATCCAAAAATTGTCAATGCTAATGTCAAGGAGTTTTCCCCTCTGTTTTCTTCTAGTAATTTTATAATTCCAGGTTTTATGCTTACGTCCAATTCATTGAATTTATTTTTGTATGTAATGTGAAATAAGGGCCCAATTTCATCCTTGTACATATGAATAACCCATTTTCTAATAACATTTGTTGAAGAGAATTTGCTTTTTCCATTTCGTTTTCCTGCCAACATTTTCTGAGATGGTCTATAAATGTATCAATTTATTTTAGGCTGTATATTCTGTTGCATGGGTTTATATATCTGCTTTTATTACAGTATCATTCTGGGTTTCTTTTTTTTTTTTTTCAGAACCAGGGATTGAACTCAGGCCCCTGCACTTGCCAGGCAAGTGCTTATTCCACTGAGCCATCTCCCCGGCCCCATATCATTCTGTTTCGATTACTATAGCTTTAGCGTATATCTTGAAGTCAGGTATTATGATGTCTCCAACTTTGTTGTTTTTGCTCAAGATTGCTTATTTTTGAAACCATGTTCTGATGTTACTTTCATCTTCTCCAGGCATGGGTCAAACTCAATGATTAAACCCCTCTCCAAGGAAACATTTGTTCCTGAAGGTTTTGTGACAATAATCAGTACAACTATGAAAAATGAAGGATTTCTTATAGTCTAATGTATACCACAAATTCCTCCCACTGAAGTAATTGTTATCTTAATAACTAATGACTGCTATACTGTATGAAGGAAATGAAGTAATATGTATACTTCTGAAGCAGTTTGTATCTTTTATTTTCAGTGAAGTATGTGTACGTGACGAAATAGTAGTACTTTGGAATGGAACACATCTATTCAGTTAATGAACAAGGCCTGATCCTCTGCCCTCATTTTTTTAAATCAAAAATTGAACTCATAGCCTCACACCTGTCAGGCAGAAGCTGTACCGCTGAGCTATGTCCCTGGCCTTTCTGCCCTCACATTTGCAGAACTTTTGTAATCATTAATTTAACTATTGATCAAAATGATTAACAACCAAATTGTATGCCTTTTGCAGGGTTAATTGCTTCAGTTCCCCACTTTTATTTCCAACTCTAATATTAGCCTCTAAGGGATACACATTTAAGAATTTAAAAGATTTGTGGAGTGAATTAATAGCCTCATACTTTTCTACCAATGGCTGGTAAAGTCTTTCTTCAATAAAATGTTTCCCGCTAATACATGACCTGGCTAATGTATTATTTTTTTCAAGCAACAAAATGTTTTTATTTTGTTTCATAATTTTAGAGGATCACTCAAAATGGAGCTTGTTACTAAGACACTGGAGCAGGCTGATAGTCCAGTTCTGTGTCACTTTTACCACAATTGGAATTTATAAGCATAGTGGCTTTATTCAGTGGTTCCTCAGGAAGACAGATTGCTGGGGCCTTGACAGTGGCTTCCATTAGGCTGATGAAATTTCTCCAAAGATACCTGCCCCTGTGGGACGAGGATGCATGGTTTGCCTGCTACTGGGACATAGGGCAGGACCCAGGGTGGCTGCAACAACAGACGTAACCCTAAAGAAATTATAATCAAAAGTACAGACAAAATGTAAAATAAAATTGTGACAAAGATGCTCTTGCAGAGCTTACCCATGGTGTATAGAGACCCATACACTTGTTCTTGGATGTAATTTTTAAGCGACTGGCAATTCCTGAAGTCTGGGCAAGCAAAGCATGTGATAAGGCGATTCTGGCAGGCTGTCTGCAGGAAAGCAGTCCCAAGAGCAGTGAATCTTGTCCACTTGCTCTTTTGTCTTAGAACTAATTTTATTTATGGCCTCAACGAAAATGATTATCCTGAGGAAATAAAGCAGCCTAGAAACCATGTTTCAGCTGGAAGGCACTTTACAAAGCTCTTGTGTTTTATAATTCAAAGGTCCTTGAGAATCAAGATAATGTCTTAGCTATCAGAATACTGGTTGAATTGTAGCTGACAATGAGTCTTTAGGACGGCTCTGGTCTCTAACATTCATCTTTTTGTTATGTTTGAAAGTGTATTTGCATGCGTGGATGATTCAGGAAGGTTTATTCTAAAGTAATCTTACCTGGTGAAAGATGGAAGAGTTTGTTGATATTTTTCTGAATCTAACTAGAGAAGGGCCTTTGAGTTTCAACTGCGTTGCTGTCAATGGGTAAGGTCGCATCAAGTACAGATTCCACTGCTGGATAATTGGTCCCCATATCACTGACAGCAGATGTGCACTGTGATCTGTGACCAATCACAAGCTTCTTTCAAAGTCACTGCCTGCCTGCTACACAGTTGTCACCCCAGCACACTGGGAATGGCCTCTGCTTCCCCATCTCCCAGTAATAAATAAAGATGACTTAAAAACATATATAATCAAGGCTAAAGAGATAGCTCAGCAGTCTGAGGGCCTGCCTGGCAAGCGGAAGGACCTGGGTTCAATCCCCAGTATTGCATGCAGTGTGGGCCATGAAACGGTGCGTGGAGGCACATGCCCGTAATCCCAGTGCTCAGGAGGCTGAGACAAGAGGACGGCTATGAGTCTGAGCCGCTTAACAAGACCCTGTATCAAATACATAAATAAACAACCTTTGAGAGAGGTATAACAAAATAGATAATTACACCAGTAGCTGGCCAATAAAGATGAGATTATAGCACAGAAGCTGGAAATGGAATTCTGTGTAAAAACAGGTAGAATTAGAAAAGGAAAATCTGAGTGGAATGCTGAAATTCTGCCATTCCAGAGACTTGTCCTTTGCAACCAGAGGAGCTTAGGAAAGGCAAATTTATCAATGTAAAGACAAATGGGTTGTAAGGAAAAGAGTGCGGATACTACAGAGGCTGACAAAAGCTTAGCACTTAATGAAATCTCAGAGATATTACAAGGTTCTCAAAGTAAAACAAATGTAAGTTTACTAAATTGTAGCTACTTTAATGAATAATTTAGGTGTGCCTTAAACAAAATGTGTATACTCACACTATGAAATATTAATCAGCAATAAAAAAGAAATTAATGATACATCCTACAGCATGGTTGGGTAATAGAAATGTTACTCTTAGGCAAAGAATGTAGTCACAAGAGACTGGGTGTTATAGGATTCCATCTGTACGAAATGACAGAGAATAGATAAAGTTATGAAGACAGAAAGTAGGTTAGTGTTTACAAACATCTGGAAGCAAAGAGAGGTCCAATGTGACATGGAGAAAAGTGATAGCCACCAATATTTTATGGATTTCCATTAGGGGAGATGAATGTATTTTAAAATTAGATTGCAGTGATCGTAGCATCATCTTGTAATTTCACTGGAAAATGTTTCAATGTAGCCTTTAAATCAGTGAATCATAGATGAGAAGGATTATATCTCAAGGGAATGGTATAAAATTGAGATTGTGATATGGATTCCATTATTTATGCAAGAAATATTCCAAAGAGATATTTTGATTTTTTAAAAAAGATTTGTCTTTGTTTTGTTTTCAAGGTGATGGGATTCTTGTGTTAGCTGTTTCTAAGTTTATACGAGCTTTTAGTAAAATAATATGATGTTCAGTAATTTGATTTTCCATTGAGATATTTTGTGAGGATTTGCTTGGCCATGACTTACTTAGGGTTAGTTTTCTTTCTGTGGACACTGATTATAAATTATATTCTTCTCGCATGACTCTGTTAGGAAGTATTTTTATTAGGTCAGCAAATGTATCATGATGAGCATCATGATTCCCAAGTCACATTCCTTTATATTCTAACCACACAGGTCTTTTTGGGATTAGCCTCTACCTTTTAGATGAATTGTCAGCATTTGGAATCAACATAGACTTTTGAGAATTACTGTATTACTATTGTGCAACAATATTATTGTAATTTGGCATCAAAGCTATTTGCAATATGCCTTTCTGTCTGCTGGATCTAGTCATAACTACTGACAAAATAATTACATTTTAGGATTATCTTGTTGTGTGAGAGATTTTCATTTTTTTTTCTGTCAAGAGTCTCTGAATCTCTTTGGACAGGCTCTTTCCCAAGCCAGAATCTCACCCTGCCCTCTGGGTGGTGTTTTCCCCAGTGAGATCTGCTTCTCCATCTGCAAGTTAGAGGCAGGTTAAAATGATCCTCAGAGGCTCAAAGTATTTATTTATTTTTTTGTGCCTGAAAAGACACCCATGGTCTGTACCTCCACAACACACCGTCTACCCATCTCAGTATCTTTCTAGGCACACTGGAGCAGCAGTGCCGTCTGCACACACAGCTCAACTGTGTTTTTCCTGAGTGATGGTCCATGCTGGTTTCCAGAGTCCGAGGAAGGCTGACACCTCACCCATATCCATGTTCTTACTCAGTATTATTGAAGGAGGAACGTGTTCCTACTTAATCTTGAAGATAGTGCATGGGGCCCAGGAGACTTGTAGGGGTTTTATTTTTGTTATCAACCTCAAATTTGGTTGGAATTTTTTTTACAATTATTTTTTTTCAAAATACATCATATGCATTGAAACCCATGAAAAATGAGAAGTTAGGAGAAGGATAGAACAAGGAGGACCATGATTAAAATGTTGTTTGCATGTACAAATCTGCCAAATGAAACACATTTCTGTATAACCAATATATATAACAAATGTGAAAAACGGTTGCGACTTTACTAGCTTATTTTATTTGACGTGATAGTATACGATGTGAATCTTAATTTCAGTACAGATAGAATTTGATTATTTTGATATCTTCTTTCATTTCTTGAGACATTAAAAGCCCAGGAGGACTTTAATGCACTTCTGAAGTCAATGCTTCTGAATGCACTGGTGACATTTTGTCCTTGTTCTGTTTAGATGTTTAATTGGGATAGAATTCATGAGAAGAGTTTGCCATAAAAATTGGCTAAGCAGTGATGGTTTTAAAGAAAGCATTTTCTATTTCTTCAAAATTAACATAGGTGTTTGAGACACTGGAATCAATTCTAATAAACAAGGCTTCCATCAGGAGCTGGGAATATGGGAGAGAAGAAGGAAAAAGAAATCAAAGTGTTGGAGGCCGTTCCATAGCAGTTGAGCAGAATGAGAATTTCAGGAGACAAGACCAGAAGTAGAGAACCTGGCTAGAGACTATGTCTCCACCCAGGCACGCCCGGAGGGAAAGGGGCAGAGGCCAGGGAGACTGAGGAGGTGGACTCTCAGGATGCTGTGCCCATGTCTGTGGGGAAACCAGGACAAAAACAAGCGTGGAGAATGAAGAATGTATTGCACTGCTCTGTTTTGACAACTGGGCAAAGAGTAAAGAATACTGGGGAAGAACAGGCTTGTGGTGTCCAGGGCATTGGAGACATTTACGAAATTTAAATTAAATTGATTGAGGCATTTTGTTGCAAGTCAGAAATCTGTGCTCAATTTTGGTTGAGCACAATTTTAATTGAATTAAATTGATATTCTTGGCCCCTGAGGTAAGAGGAAATAATACAGCAAGCCTTTACCTTCCATCGTTTTCCTGGCTAGAACCTGAAAAGCGGGAGAGAAAAAAAAAACCTGCTCATAATCTGAGAGAGGAGACCCTGGTCTCAGTAATCCTCACACTGCAGCAGTGAGAAAGATAATCTAACAATTCATTATGAAAATGCTAATTTTCAATGCACAGTTAATGAAGATGAGCTCAACTGTGCCCATGTGGCCCATCAAGCAGCGCTCTGTAACCCCAGATCCTCTTCAGCCTCATGGAGCTGGAAGGCCGTCAGTAATGTATTTATGCATCGATGCATTTCCCCTCTTCATTGCGATTCACTCTGAGCTTTCCTCATAGCAGAGATGATTTGAGATCCAAAAGGCTCCCGGGAATGCCCGTGGTGAGCATGAGCTATTTTTGATGCAAACCAACTACTGGAACTTCCCTGGTGTAAGTGTTATCTCTTCACCAGCTTAGGAAGGCACAGAACTCGACAGAGCAGTCCCCACGGTGGAGGAGAAGCTTGCGACTCAGTTGGGCTGGCTGGGGCCTCCAGATGGAGCTCCCTTCACGGCTGTGTGCAAGTTAAGTCGGATCACAGAGAGACTGCAACTCAAGGACTGTCCTTTTTCTGAAGCAAGTGGTCCCACTGTCTCTGCCTCTCAAAAACATTTATTATTTATCTCTTTCATTTGATTGGTAGCAAAAGCTACCTCAGACTGATGTAGCTATTTTTAAAAATGTGTTATCCATGTTTCATAGTTTGCCTTAATGTGGTTTAATCATTAAGGATTTCTAGATTTCAGCATTTTTCTGAGGTAACTTATCATGGGTAAGTGTTAATTTTTTTTTTTTTCTTGTGCTCACTGACGGGTCTGCGCCCACACAAAAGCCCACGGGGTCATCATGGCGGTGAGTCAGCATGGCGTGGGGATCCAAGACCAACAGTGAGTCACTCTTAGACTAACTTCCAGCTTCTTCTCCTTGGTTAACCTCAACTTCCTCCTTTCTGTTTTTTACAGGCCAAGCCTGCCCCAGTCAGCACCTGTTAGGACACCACATTGCCTATATAAACTCAACCTCTAACCCAGCCCCCAAAAATTCTTAGCCTGCCTCCTCCCCAAGGGTCCTTGCTTCTCTCTGGCAGCCCTCCCTTGCCAGCCCTCCCTCTCCGAGCAATGAAGATTTTCTTTACTTCTCTCCCACTTCTCTTTTGTGCCAGCAGAAGGAACCTTTTACTTCCCGTATTGTAAAGAAAGCTTAATTTCACTAAAAGTGACTTCTGTTTATTTTATCAGTCATGATAACTAGAGTCTAAAAATGACTCGTAGAGTACTACACATTTAAAATATACCACTTACAGGGACTTTGATATGTCTATCTTCTGTCTCTTATTGGACAAGAGACTTACTAAGAGCAAGGGCTGATTCTTGCCCATCCCTAATTATCATAATTCGTGCAGCCCTTGCCTAGTCTACCATCCCACCAGGGAAATAACAACAGCAACAACATCAACAAGCAATTATACAATAATTGTAAACAAAAGGCCAGCAATAAACTAAGTGTGGTATAGTAAACTTAGTCCTGAGAGAGAAAGTAAGAAGGGGATGAGAGCAGACTGGTTAGACAAGTGACCCATGCAGAAATGGTATTTATTTGTAAACTGGTATGGGGAACTGAGCTCAGACTAACTCAGGCAACTCCTACACAAGGAGGTCAGGAGGGAAGGCATGAAAGGCAGAGCCGACGTTAGAAAATGGTATTCTTAGCAAAATATGAAGCCAATGCATCTAAAATAATGAAACTCAAAACAAAAAAATGTAAAGTCATTTATAAAAGGGAATAACGAAAGAGCCAAAACAGGCGTCCTGGCTTAGAGAGACTGAGAGTACATACAGAGAGGCCTGAGGCCTGTGCTGTTTTTGTTTCTTGGCATCCAATACTACTTACTGAAATTGAGATAGGTTACCATGCTTTTGTTTAAGAATTATTTCAGAATAAGACAAAGTTATAAATGTCCTGTGAATGTGAGATAAATGTCAACCATTTTAATTCCTTAACCAATGAATTAGGTACCACCGGATGAAGCAATAAACTACGTATTACAGATATAACAAAGAGTGCTACAATGAATTCATAAATATCATGAAATTGGCTGTTCACAGGGCAAGGTGGCCAGTGCCCCTTCTCAGGTGTGTGTGTGGGGGGCTGTGTGTTTATATACACATTTGCTTTTTGATCCATTTTCTATTAATTACAGGTTAATAAATAGAGCAAAGATAATTTGAGATAACTTGGAAAAATGTAATTAGTAAAGATGTTGAGTAACCTCATTTGCCCCTTTCAAAATGTTTCAAACAATAAAATTTTAAAAAATAAAAATGACGGGGGCTAGGGAGAGAGCTCGGTGGTCTAAGAGCTTGCCTGGCAAGTGCAAGGGCCCAGGTTGGATTCCTGATAGCACATGTTGTGCTAGTCCTAAAATCTGAAGTGGTGACACACGCCTGTAATCCCAGCGCTGGGGAGGCCGAGACAAGAGGATCACTGTAAGTCTGAACTGTATAGTGAGATCCTGTACCAAAAGAATAAAAATACAAAAGAAAAAGACAGGAAAAAATATGTTTTTCAATGTCAATACACTTAAAAATACTACTGACTAAATAATAATGACTATGCAGGGCATGCATAGAGAAGATTTAAATCTTTATTGGTGGAAATAAAAGATGTAAATAAATAGTAAAGCCATACTATTGGAACTTAAGACTAAATTCTATGAAGTGATTATTATTTCCAAACTAATTTCATTTTATGTCATTCTGGTCAATGTCAAGTATGGCCTTTATTCAGGATAAGGAAACTGGGAATAATATTTTAAGAATAAGAGATGGGGATACAACTTATAGAGTCACAGAGAGCTTGCCTGATACAGTCCAGACCTGGGCTTGATCCTCGTATCCCCAACACAAAGCAAAAATATAACAACAATGGGAGAAAAAGCATAGCTGGAGTTTTTTTGGGGAGGGGGTATAGGAAATCAAACTCAGGACCTTGTGCTTACCAGGTAGGCATCACTGAGTTATAATCCCAGTCCAAGCTGAAGATTTTTGTAAAGGAAAAATGAAGGAGAACTTCCACTATTCACAGAGACAAATTATTAGACTAATGAAAACAATGTGACATTGTTGAAGAAATAAAACTGAGTACGGGAAAATACACCAAACCTAAAACTCAAGGAATACTTAATACCTAGCACGCTATAGGCTGAGGCAGGATGGCTGCAAGATCAAGGCCAGCCTGGGCTACCAAGTGAATTCAAGGCCAGTCTGAGCTGCGTAGGAAGACCTTGTGCCAAAAAAGACAAAGACAAAAACAGAAAGAAAAACAAAAACCAGAATAAAACAAACAAAAACTTAAGATAAATGTATACTTTAAAATAAAAATTAAAGGCTGTAGATGGGTAAAAAGCTCAGGAATCATTGTCTCATTGTTGCTCTTTGGTTGTGATTTTTGTTTTTGTAGGAACAAGTCAAATGCTGAGGAATCTTGCTTCGTTTGCCTCAGCTGCGAGCCTGGGCCCCAGCTGCTGTCTCCACATGTGTGAAGAGCACAGTTGGACTTCAGTCTCCATGAGACCTGGGACTCTTCTCTGCTCAGGCATCCTTGCATCCCTAGCCAAGGGCTTCCTTTTTCTTTTTCAGTGGAAGAGAGGACCAGTGAGGGACCTAGCACGTTTTCCTGTTCCACCTCCCGCATAATTATTGCTCTAGGTGATTACAGGATTGGCCGTCACTCCTTTCACTTTTGGTATGAATCCAAGTGCTTTTACGGGTGGCAGTTCAGCGCCTACAGTTCTGTGACTCTCACTCTACATTAAACAAAATTTAAAACAGAGCTAATACTTCAATTAAGACAATGTGGAATACTCAACTTACACAAAAATTACCTCCAAATAACATTTGTACATCATTGAGGCACACACATTTTCTTAAATATTACCAAAATATGGAAATCTTTTACTTGAATTCAAAACATACTACAGAAATATGGTAATCAGGGGGCCTGTCCCTTAGCTCAGTTCTTTAGGTGGCTACTTCAACAAAGCAGTCAGCCTCAGGTTGCTGTGGTTCAATCTCCACAACTCCAGCCAGCCAAACATGCCCTGAAGGCATTCTGAGCCAGCCAAAAAAATAAAAGAAAAGAAATATGGTAATCAAAACATCATGGCCTATTTCTAATCCAGTACCATATTGTTTTGAGAATGATGGAAAATGGGAACTGAAGGTTAATCCCAGGCATTTACAATCAAATGACCTTCAATGAAGTTTCAACAGTGTACATTGAGGAGAATATAGTTTTCAGTAAATGAGATGGGAAAACTGGATATTCACATGCTGAGACACAAAATGATACCCCTATTTCTCATCATATGCACTTAAAATGGACCAAAGACTTAACCAGACAGCAGAATCTAAGAACCTGCTAGAAAAAAAATAGGAGAAAATGTTCCAGGATATTTCAGTACACAATATATTTTTGGGTTTTGGATAAAGTTCCAGAATCTAATGAATCAAAAGTCAAAATAGACAAATAGGGTTGCTTCAAACTGAAAAGGTTCTAAAGAGAAGGAAAAAAAAACCCAATAGGGTCTGGAAACAATCTTCAAAATGAGCAAAAAATGGCAAACTAAAGAGCCAACAAAAATTGGCATACAAAAGATATAATATCAATAGTGAAAAAAACTCTAAATGAGCTGATTTTAGAATGGACAATGGATCTAAGAAGACATTTCTCAACAGAAGACATTTAAATGGGCCATGGGTCTGTGAAAACATGGTCGGTATCACCAGGTGGCTGAGAACGGACAGCAGCATTGTGAACTGTCACCTCACCCTGGTTAGAAAAGCTGTCACCAAGACGAAAACGATAACAAGCACAGCAAGCAGACAAATGAACAGGACCCCTGGCTTGATGTTGGCGAGAACATATACTCATTCAGTCATGGCAGGAAGGACTATGGAAGGTCTTCCAAAAATTATACAGAGAACTTCCATATAATCCAGCAGTACCACTAATGGGCTCACATTTAAGGAAATGATAACAGCATGTCAGTAGACATCTGTAGAAATAGACGCATTCACACCAGAACGGCTCACAACAGCCAAGAAATGGAAGCCAACTAAATGGACCATCCCGTGATGAGTGGATAAAGAAAATGTGGTACAGGACACAGTGGAATACTGTTCAGCCATAAAAGTGTAACATCTTGTCAGTCTGATAGCAGGGCTAGAACTGGAGAAGTAGTATGTTGAATGATGTAAACTAGGCACAGAAAGACAAATACCGTGTCATCCGCCTTATAAATGGAATCTTAAAAAGTTTATCTTGTAGCGGTGGAGAGTTAAACAGTAATTAGCAAAATCTTGGGCAAGCAGGATGGAGTGAACAACAGGGAAACATTGTCAGTTGGTTGTCATTGCCTGCCATTAGGTAAAACATAGTAACTGCTCAGCAGCTGATCCCCAAAAACACAATGCTGATGAGATGACTGGTAGATAATTTCAAAGGATGGTTGTGAAGAAGTTACACTTTGTATTGCAAAATAAAAGCATGAGCAATCTTGAAAACACATTACTGTGTGTGAGTGTGTGTGTGTGTGTGTGTGTTTAGCACACTCCTTTTGTTTGTCCCAGAGTTATTTTGTAGCTCCACTGATTGTAGTAAACTGACAGGAATGAGAGCCTTTCTTGCCCATTGGATGCATTGAGTCTGTGGTAAGGATGCCCAAGATGCCTTGTGGTTTTCCATCTGTGTGCAGTTTAATTTTCTAATGGACTCTAAGAGTATATTCTTTGAATTGTCCTTTGAAATTGTCACCATATTTTATATGTCCACTTGCTATTCAATAAGTTAAATAAAATCTCAGAATGGTCTGTTTTACATTTGTATGAAAGTCATGACTTAAACTTATTAAATCACTTAAATGTGTTAAAATTCTCCCAAAGCCATGAGCTATTTCACAGTAACCATGTCTTCCTTTTCTAATGCTTATCTTAACCCTGCAAAGCTCTGAAAAACAATGTATGTTCCAAACTGTGCCAAACATGGTTGGTTCTCCAGTTATGAGTGGGCTGTCAAGCACCTATTTCAACTGTTCATTGGTAGTGTTGATGAGGCTAAATCCTGGATGCGGCCTTTATTGTAAAATACTCAATATGTCCAGGTTCCATTTTGGGGTTAGTGTGTCTTGAATTTCATCATAGTAAACTTGAAAAATGCTAAATAACTGTTAAAAACTACCTTAACTTCACAGTTTGAGATTAAATAATATAGCAATTTTCTGTCATCACACACGATTTTCCATACACATATCTGTTGATAGGTGATTGGAGCCACACTGTGCGTGCTATTTGGGTTGGTAGAGTACATGTGTGTTGTAGCGCTCGTCTTGTGTATCTATGGAGGATGTTTAGTGATCACAGACTTCTTCCCTGAGGAGCCCAGATGGTATTTCAGAATCTCCTTCAATGTGGCATTAGAGATATTCAACACAAATAATCTCAAGGCTACCTTCACTATATTTTGTTTTGCATCTTGATCTTTTTACACTAATTTTACGTGCACATTCTCAAAACATTAAAGAAGGATTCGAAGTGCTTAAACTGTATAATATTCCTGTAAATATACAACATAACTACTAGTGTTTGGTACGTTCTTTTCCTACAAATTTTGCTAAATACAGTATAAATGAAAAAAATCCTGGATGCAGGAAGTGGTACAATTTAAAATTAAAATGTAGGGAGGAATATTAAAATTTTCTGTCCTTTCTTGGAAAGAAAAGACAGAGTTTCAAGCAACTTTGGAAGTGGGCGTGGTTTCTTTGGGGGACACCCCAGCTTTCTGTCCTCATCCCTTTGCTGCATTCATGGTAATTTCTCAGGTCAGCCTCTGATGCTCCAGAGGTAAAGCGCGGAGTCCTTTCTGCTGCATGGTTTGCGAAGGCCATTATAATTCAATTAACACCTATTTAAAGAGAACCATTAGAACAAGAGGTAGCCAAGATATAAACATTTGTCTCAATTAATTTTAATTCCCTCTGAAATCCTTTTGGACACTGCACACCTTTGTTCCCTAAGCTGTGCTCTTGTTGGGGTGATGAGAGCTGTGACATTGGCTGTGATCTCTACGCCTCACTTTGAGGCCCCTAAATCTCTGGGTCTACTGGTGAGAAAGCTCCTTTGCCTGCAAGAAAATCTGCAGGTTAAAATTCAGAATGTTGCTTCAGAGATTGACTTATTCTCACCAACATTTCCACCTTTAGAGAGGTGAAACAAGTGGTGCATGAATCTAATTTGGGAGAGGGTGTTGGTCCAAGTCTCATTGACAAAATTCTCTGTCAGCTTTCAAAATTGCATCTGCCTTCAACTATGAGCATTCTTGCTTCTCCATGGTTGGAAGAATGAAGAAATATAGTATTTACTTAAAGTCTCAGCTTGATGAAAACCCAGGAAAAGTCCACAACATGTAAAATTAACAAATCAGAAAATGCCATCAAGCTTTAATCCTGCTAAGAACATAGTATTTCTTGCGAAAGCAGCATAGGGCAATAAATCTTCCTGAGAGCTGTTTAGTTATATTTGCATCAAGAGTAATTCAGGAGCTGGCTGTGGATAGCCAGCTTCACGCTTACAAGTTTAGTGTGATAAAAGCAAGGCAGGAGGTAAGTCATTATGGAGAGTGGTGTTTTAATGGGAATTTGTTAAGAAAAGACTAAAGCAAACAAGTAGGAACTTGTCCTGGATGCAGGCCCTCATGTTTACGTTCAAACACGCGGTGTTTCACCATGATTTCAGTATTACTCAAACTGAAGGAAAGTATTCAATGGAGGAGCCAGTTTCACCAGTGTCTTACTCTATGTACCAGGCTTTTTTCAGAGGACCATCTTCTTATTTATCAGTGTACGCATTCATAGGTTTTTGTTTCCTATTTTGTTATGTGCATTCTTTTACGTTTCTTCTACTTTCTTTCAGTTTAGTTTTCCTCTGATTCTTTTTTTGTTTTTGAAGAACTGAGGATTGAACTCAGGCCCTTGAGCTTATCAGACAAGTGTTTATTGTACAGAGCTATCTCCCTGGCCCCAAATTTTTCTTTGTGGTTTTTTTTCAGTACAGGGGATTGATCTCAGGACCCTGTGCTTGCCAAGCAAGTGCTCTTCTGGTTCTTTCTGTAGTCACTTTTACAGGCACGGTTGTGATGGGGTAATGAGCAGTGCAAGCATCTGAGGTGCTGAAGTGCTAGAGCTCCGGGTCTCCCAGGCTCAGAGGGCCCCGGTTAGGGGAATTTTCCCCCTTTAATCTCATGTGTACCCTCACGTGTCACTGTGTAACAGGCCAGGTGTGTCATAACTTGAACTTTTCTTTTCTTTCTTTCTTTCTTTCTTTCTTTCTTTCTTTCTTTCTTTCTTTTTTTTTTTT
>NDGM011182097.1:0-16422 GCA_002564305.1 Octomys mimax | reverse complement strand
TTTTGCTGAGCTTGTTCCAAGTAGGTGCTTTAGACCACTGAGCCATCTCGCCAGCCCCTAAAAAGTAAAGATTTTAAAAAATAAACTTTTCTTCGTTTTTTAAAGATCACAATTTGCAAATTTCAGTTCATAGGTGGCTGGTTCCAAAGCAGAGTGGCATGGCAGATGGACATCACAAAAGACAAACAGTTCATACTGGACAGAAGGCAGGAAAGAAGCAACAGTGATTTAGCAAGCAGTACCATAGCAAATGGCAAGCAGCATGAAGTGACACCATCTCTGTCCTTTGTATCTTATCCAGGCTATCTACCTTTAAAGGGTGTAGCACTCATACCCAGAGTGGGGCAGCCTTAATCCTAGCATCACAGTGTGAATCAATCTCAACATCACATCTTTGATCCAAGCAGCATACACCCTACACCCAGAACCTCCAAAAGGCCTCACATATGAACTTTAACTGCATGAGGCTTTGTCTACATACAAGCCAAAACAAAATCTCCTTGGAGATATTGTCAAGATTTATGGATGACTGGGGGAAAAAAACAGAACGATCTTGAATCTCTGATATCATAAGGTGACCACAGCATTCATGCATTATGCCATTTTATATGACTGAAAAGAAATTTTTACACTTTTAAGCAAGCATTAATTTGAGTTTATTATATTTAATCAAGCTCAATTTTAACAACATACTTTTCTTTAGTCTTGCAAAAGCAGGACTAAGTTTTTCCACATTCATTTACACCCCACAAAAGTAAACTCCACAGTAACCTTTGTGGTATAGTCTAGTATCCTGTGCTTATGGAGAACAAAGCCACAATGAGATTTCTTAGGTACAAACATTGACCATGTAAAGGTTAGTCCATTAAGGCCAGTATTAGCAATCCAGGCTTTTTCAGTTCATCAGTTGTTTATCTCCTTTATCTGCTACAGTTTTCACCCTTTTTTATTCTAAAATTTTTTCTATTCTTCTCTATTTCTCTCATGTACATTTTTCTCAATGATTCATACATGTATGTGGAATGAGGAAAACCTGAGTTTTAAATGTAACTCTGAATTTTTAAGCCTAATCTTCTGTCTAGTATTAGAAAGAATACTGTTGAATAATGTTTCCAACAAGGCCTATGTGGAAATCAAATTAGGTAATACATCTAATTCATGTAAAATAGCCAACACAGTGACTTACACAAAGTAGGCATTTATTAAAGATTATCTTTTTTCTTTTTCTATTACCCCTCTCTTACACTCTCCTACTGAACCCTGAATTTCAAAAAAGAATCTTTTGAGATGTGTCATCATGTCTCTGTTTTATTCCTTCACTATTTAGATTAAAAGTATCCCTTTTCTTAGCAAGTTCAAACCTAAATTTTTGTTAGCAGATGCTCATGTCCTTGTTGGCTTCTTGAAGAACTACACTGCAGAAGGCCTAAGGGGGTTCCCATAGGAGCTTGCTAAAATTTTATGAACATGTTCAGGTATTAAATCTCTATTACTGGACCTGATGGAACACAAATCAAATCTTATACAAAGACTTAGGAAGCTAATTGTTCATTATGAACATAGCTCAAGACAGCTAAGCTTTCCAAAGAAAGAGAATCTATGTCTCCTTTTCCATTGCTTGAAAATTACTATAAGACTAGTAAAATCTTGGAAGGAGTTATTCAGAATGTCCCCATAATACCCTGCTATTTGAAATGCCTTCTTGCCTGGGACAATGAACAATTCCATTATTGCTGCAGGAGAATCTAAGGCCCAAGTACAAGTATTTATAAGAAACATCACCAGAGATTGAACAGCTAAAGTAAGAATGTGAATACAATATTTCAATGGTAACTGTCCTGCAAAATCCTCATAGATTCACAGGTAAGGCTTTTGGAAAATGATTGAACCATGGAGGTGCTGAGACTAAATGGGACCTTAGGAAGGAGTTTCTGTTAGGACCACTGCTTTCTGACTGCCAACACACAAGCAGTTTTCTTCTATAGCAGGCCTTTCTGATATGCAGATTCTGCCCTGGAGACAAAATGATTGAAACCTCTAAAAATATAAGCCAGAAAAAAACCTCTCATGGGCATTCAATATTTTGTCTCAGTAACAAGAAAATACAAAGCCGTGTTAAAACTACTGGAAATAATATTGTCATTTATCAATCATCTGTTACTAGTAGATTGTGACTAGATATTGCCAGCATTGGAAATAGAAGACACTATGGTTAGGATAATAAGTAAACTACTGTAACTTTGTAGTCTCTTGGAGTGATACCTGAATCCTGGTGATATCCACAATAGTTGCAAATGAAAGTTTCCTCAAAAGGTATTCATGTAATATAGTCAGTGAAATATTCTGAGTATGCCTACATTCACATATTCAATCACTTGCCTATATTCCAGCCCTCTCTGTCTCCAATCTTCCACTCTTCCTATTTTGGGGCTTCTGACAAGTTGGCCATGGCATGGGTCACTCCCTGAGTGCCTATATACAATGTCACCTAAGGGTACTTCTTATATACAAAGTGAACAGCCAGGTACATGATGAATTTAAGTTTCACCTATTTGTACATCACTGTTAGCCTCTTCTGCTTTTATGGCAATTCTATATATGATTACACTGCAGGTACCACAATCTTCTTTTTTTTTTTTAATTTCAGCTACACGATGAATTGACATGTCCATAAACCTAGCCCAGAAGAAGACATTCTTCTCTAGGCTATCGTATTTTGGATACCAGTTTGCAAGGTTGTGTATTGCAAAGGGGGTATTTTATTATATCCTGGACCTGTTCCAGATCGTACCAACAACTGGGAAACTCATGTGTAATTTATTATATGTAGCAAAACAGTTATAGTAAGTATGAAATGTATTATCTGTATAGTGATGTGACTAATCTCCCCAATGCCTTTTCCACACTTGCAATAATATAATTTTCTTTCATTTTTATTTAAAGTCTTGCCTTGAGGAATAGTCCATCAAAGATTTTTCACTTGTTCTTCCACAGACATGAAAGTTTTAACCTGTAGATCAAGGACCTAAGTTGAAAATTACTCCAATTATCAAATATATCAAACCCAATTTTACACTGATGGCGTTAACTACTGCATTACTCTATAGACACAGTAGACCCACCATGAGGCGCACTTTACTTACTAGGACAAGTTGATTACTCCCCATCCACACCTGCAGCCAGAGTTCCTCTTCTAACAGAGGCTTCATATGATCTTTTCTGTGCTTGGATATCAATCTGAGCTCTGATTCTGTGTCCTGTAGTCCTAGAACTGTCTGGTTAATTCCCATTTCCTTAGTATATAGTCATTCAAATGCATGTCATAGGTAGAAAATCATTGCAGAATGTATCTTCTATATTACTACAGGGTCCTTCCTCCCCTAAACCTAGCTATGTCCTCAATCAGTAGATTCCAGGTCTAAAAGTTGACTCAGGTCCAAGAATTGTGCAATGTATAAGTGACATTAAGGAATAAGTCTCCTATTAAAATAAGTATTAGCTTCTGGCACCTGATTAGTAAACATCACCATTTGGCCTATATTCAAAAATTTTTATCACAAAGAATATTAGGGCATCCAGCTCTATTGATATTTCATTTAAAATTATAGCGTGCAGAAAATATTTACCCCTGAACTCTTAGTAATGCTGGCAGCTCTCTCAGCAGAATTTAGTAGTCCTTCACTATTTCACAGTTCAACGTATGCAGACTTGCTGTTTCACAGGTTTTCAAAACATACTAATATAAATTATTTACAATAGATTTTTGCTACATTGTGGGATTTTGCCATACCATACAGTATAAGTATATTGTTTTTCTTTCTTTTGTTGTTGTTGTTTTGGCAGAACTAGGGATTGAACTCAGGCCCTTGAGCTTGCCAGCAAAGTGCTTATTCTACTGAGCCATCTCCCCATCCCCCGAGAAATTTCCCCAGCCCCCAGTATATTGTTAAAATTACATATGTTTATAAGTTTAGAAAATGCTAAGAATATTAGAAGTGTTTTTAAAAGTGTGGAAAGGCTTATAAGAGTATAGGAAAGGTTTTTAAAGCCTTAGAATATATGTAAATACTAAAATAAATATAACATCACTACTTTGCTGATTTTCACTTATCATGGGGGTGTGTAGAATGTAATATCTGAGATTAGTGAGGGACCACCATAATATGTATAGCTTTAGACCAAGGTGTTTCCTATGGACCTTCTGGTGAAATATAATCCTCTTAAGTATCTTATGGCCTCTAACAGAACTGTCCAACAGAACCAAATCCCTCTGCCTATCACTTTTCTTTTACTGTGTGTTGGGGCACTTAGGCATTTCACTGAGCAAGAGCTACCACTCTCTAGTAAGTTACCCAACCAGTATTTATTCCATTACTCTAGATTAATTACCTTAGTATCAAAATTCTGCATCCTAAAATATACACAAGTCAATTAAGTCTTGCATATCTAACTTACGTTTAATCCTTCTTCAACAATCACCCTCCAAATCCAATCTCCTGACAGGCTGATTAGCTGTTACATACCATATCATAAGTTTAGAGAGATCTAAGAGTTTGAAATTCTAGTGTGTCTATCCAAATGTCCCCAACACAAACCTAGGATCATGGGGTTTTCCTAATGAATTCTCTAACCCCAGTATAACAGTTCTAGTTTAGTTAGGTATTTAAACATTTCTTAACCTGTGTATTTCTAACAATCAAGTCAGAGTTAGTCTCACTACTGAATCCATTCTTCCACTGCAGTAGAAGGGCCTATTTGTAGGTTACTGAAGAGGCTCTCTTGCTCTCCAACTTCTCCTTTAACTGCTTGATAATTATTTATTAGTTTTTGGAAGGGCATCAATTAACTCCACAATCCTTGTAGACATCATTTTTCCCATATCTTCCTTGCATTTATAGTCAATCTTTTCAACCAGTACATTTTCCAATGGTGAAATCTTCAACTTGAATACTATCTTGTGCTGGGACTATTTATGTGCCATATAAAACCCAGAGGAGCAACTTCTTTGCTTGTAGGGTACTGACTGAGCCATATCAAAACCCAATCTTTCTACCAGTTTGTGAAGACTACCTCACACTTAATACTTCCTATGTTAACACATGTATTTTGAGAAGCAAGTGCCATAACAGGATTAGGTTTGCAAAAGGTTTATTGAGGGAGATGCCGATAAAGGACTAAGAAAGAATAATAGTGTTTAGAAAAGATATCATGTCTGTATCATGTACTATGAATAACTACTAGAAAGACAACAATATGCAACGTATTATTGTAACTGTCCTATTAATCTGTTTTGAAACTGTCTCATTGCTACTTCTTTCTCAATAAAATTAACATTAAAAAGGACTAAGAAAGAACATTCAGAGAACAAAGCACGACATTTTATCTTCAAAAGAATGGAAGTTTGAACAAACAACTCAGAAAAAAAATCTCAGAATACAAAGCGGTTCTAAGTCAACTTAACAGAGAGCCCTATGCCCTAAGTCAGCCAGTGGAAAAGTCCTTCCAAGCAGAATCTTAGTACTGTTGTCATGCCTAATCACTGACTGGAAGCAATCTATAGGGTATGGTATCACAGGGTACATTTGGTACAAATGGAACAGAAGTTCAAATACCAGTCAATTAATTCTTCTCCTAACAGGATCTCTAAGAGATGTATTTTCAATAATGTCACATGTATGCAGTACTCAGAATTCAGTGAAGTTATGGTATAATTCATACAATTGTTAAGTTCAAAGTAGGAATAGGGATACATCCAGGTACTACCATGCATCTGTGAGGACCTGGGTTCAATCTCCAGCACAATAAAGAAGATGTAGGAGGATAAGAAGAGGAGGAGGAGAAATCACCATCCAAGCTTAATAAAAAAAATTAGTCTAGATATAAGATATGGCCTAATTTGACTTGAGACTGACGGAGTGAGTTTTAACAAAATATAATATTAAAATGTAATATTTTCCAGAATGTCTGAAAAGATGGTGTCATAAAAATATGTAATCGTGTATTTTTCTCAATGTCTTTGCTATATTGGCTCAATTATTAATGATGGGGGCACTTTCTCACCACTACATATGAGAAATAAATCATCTTAAACACACAGCTAAGGTTTAAAATCATACCATGCTTTTATTGGTGAGAAAGGTGGAAAGTAGCCAGTTAGCCCTTCTGGGTGGAAATAACCCAGAAGGATCTTTGTATTCTACCAGATTTCTTATGGCCCATCTAGGAAGATTCTATGTTGAAAAATAATATGACTTCCTAACTTTTACCTTTATACTTGGTGGGTGGAGAAAGTTATTCATGGAATGGGTTAAGAAAATCAATTGTTCTGGCCTATACAAAAGAGATATTTATATTCTCTTCACTTAGTAAAACCAAAGCCATTCAATCAGGTTAGATATAAACAGTATGGCTTCTTCAACTAGGCCACATAAATGCAGAAGTGCTTTTGAGGTACTGAAAAAAAAAAAATGAAACAACTAAACTTGTTAGCCTCCTCGGTACATCAGGAAATAAGCAGCCACTCCACTGCTGGGTTGCTCATATTTATACATCTTTACCTACTCTAAAGCAATTTTAGGAAAAGAAATATTTACTACTCATTAAGCAGAAAGTAAAAACCCAGGAGTGTTACATCTAAAACAGATCCATATAGTCCAGAGGAAAACACATCAGCCAACAGAATTGATTAACTTCAACCAGTAGTTCTAAAAGTATACTCCATGGACCAGTGCATCAGATACACTTTGGAACTTACTTTGCATTCATATTTATGATTTTTATTGATGCCTGTCTCCTTCACTAGGCTGCAAAAGTCATGAATCAGGAATTACATATATTTAATAATTTAGTACTAACTGATGTGTAGGGGAGTTTCAATAAAGATTTGATAAGATATAAATGCTACAATAATAACAGCAATAAAGCTTTGCAGAAAGTCAAATTAGATATATAATAATTAAAGATATAGTACAGTAAAGACATCAAAAGAGATTCATAGAGAATGATAAATCAATAAATGAAGTAGATAAATGATTCTTTGTAGAAATGGTTCATTATGATCCTGGTGTAAGTTGAAGTAAGATTAATATTTCATTGTATATATGCATATTTATTTAAATATTTTGCATGATAGGTAAATTATAAATTACAGAGAATTACATTCTTAGTGACATAGGGCTTATTTGCTACTTTCTACTTTCACCAAGTTAGAAACTGAAGGTAGGAATGCCTTCTGAGAAATGCATCTTTAGGTGATTTCATCATTGTATAAACACCATAGAACATACTTACATAAATCTAGAAGATATAGCCTATTACATACATAGACATAGCCTATGTGCCTATACTGCAATTCCATATAGCATGTTACTGTGATGAATACTGAAGGTATTTATAACATACTGATAAGTATTTGGGCCTCCCAATATATCTAGACATAGTAATACACTGTAAAATCCCTAGGCATGAGTAATTATTAAGCTACATGATAAGCTCATGGAACAATATCATAAATGTTGATCACTGACCACATTGTTCTGTGGCACAGGACTGTTGACTTCCAAGTTACATAAATACATACTATGTAATATAGTCCCTTATTGTTAAATGTTATAAAATATTTATCATAATACATATTAATAGCAGTACATGTATATGGTACATTTGTTAAATATATATATGTATATATATTATAAATGTACAAAATTATACATTTATTTTAAGCTTCTTTCCCCAGGAAAATATAATAGCTTAAAGCAATCCAATTTTTCTAATGCAAAAATGAAAATCGAACAAATTACATAGACAAAATTTTTTAATACTTCAGAAACATGAAAATAAAGAGAATGTGGCAATCTATAATTCCAAAGAGGAGTTAAACTTTCTGAGATGAGCCAAAGGTTAACAGTCTTTTCCCTCTTTGGAGGTATTTTCTGATTTATGCTATAGGTTGAGGATCAAGCTTAGCCCAAGAAGAAAGCTCCTGAAAGAAAAATCAGAAAAGCTTTGAGCAGTAATAAAGAGTTTCAGTTGAAAATGGGATTCTGAAAAATCTCAAAGTTCAGGGCTGGGTAGATAGCTCAGTAGAATAAGGGCTTGCCTAGCAAGTGCAAGGACCTGAGTTCAATCCCTGGTTCTGCAAAAAATAAATAAATAAAGTTCATTTTCTTCACACATTTGGCCAAGTTCTGCACATCTCTCTTAAGTCATACCTTAAACCAATATATAAAAATCAACGTTAAATAGTTTGCTGATGTAAACATGAAAGATAAATCTTAAGTTTTGGGAAAAATCATGGACCAACATTTCCATGAGCTTAGAATAAGCACATATTTCTTAAACAGAGCACAAAAGAGCTAATCTTCAAAAGAAGATAATGGATTACTTGTACTGCATTGTAATTAGTAGCATATGATCAAAGGATAGCATTTAAAAATGAAAAGCAAACCACGGTATGAATTAAGATATTTACCATTCACATATTTGACAAAAGAGTTGTATACAAAATATGTAAACAATTGTTCATGTCAATGAGAAGTCATATTTTTCTATTTGAACAGGCACTTCACAGATATGGATACTGAAACAATCAAATATATGATATAAAAAGTTCTCTAATTCTTTAAACATTGGGGAAATGCAAGACAAAACTAAATTGAAAACTGCTCCATACCTATAAGTAATTCTGAAATGAAAAATGGAGAAATAAATCAAATGTTGAGGGTGGGTATACTCTTTATCTCATACACTACACAACTGAGTTTAAATTAGTACAAATATTTATGCATTGAAAAATTTCCAAGCCTAAGAACAATAGAATGGATATAGAAATTACCAGTGTCTTAGTTTGAGATGCTGTAACAAAATAACAGAAATTGAATGGCTTGTACAAAAAACACTCATTTCTTATAGTTCTGGAAGTCGGGAAATCCAAGATCAAAGTGCTATAATATGTATGGTGTCTTTTGAAGGCAAAATCATTATTTTGCAGATGGTTGCTTTTCTGCTGTCTTTCTGTGGTGCAGAGAAAAGATAGATATATGCCATCTTGTGTCTCTTTTTAGAAGGCACTAATCCCTTCCATGAACACTCCACCTTCATGATTTAAGTGCCCATCCCCAAACAATATCACAGTGGTGATTGGATTTCATCATATGAACTGTGGGGAATGCCAATAATTGATTTCTAGCAGTGATGTAGTCATACAATTGAAAGATACATGCAATGAGAATTAACAAACTTCAATATCAAATAATATAATTGAATCTCAAAAATATTATGCATAAAAGATGTTAGATATTAGAAGACATACTGCCTTATTTCCCTGATATACAATCATGAAATAGGAATACAGGTAATAAAAACCTACACTATTAGCAATCAGGATAATGGTTACAATGGAAGACATTTTAAGGACTAATGTATGGGACACCTGAGGTCTACCTTTGCAGCCAGGCCCTGAAGTCTAAGTCGTGTAAGTTCTAGGACTCTAGTTTAGGGTTATTATCAACACAAAGTGTCTTCTTAATTGATACATAACCAATTCCAGCACAAACTTAGTCACACGGGCTGCATCAGGGAGGTAGGAATAGGGTCCATGTATTCAGAAAAGAATCTTGCCCCTGTGAAGAGATATTACCACCTGGAAAGCCATCAGAACAAAACCAAAAGCAAAAATACTCCAGGCATAAGAAAAAAATTGAGAAGTACAGAGAAACATTCAGGCTAATGCATTATTTTTTTTTTGTATTATAGGGAAGGGTCTACAGGGTGTTCAGGGTCTCACTACCAGATCAAACTTGTAGTGATCTGCCTATTTACAGCTTCCCAAGAGCTGGGATACAGGCACGTGCCACCACGCCCAGTCTTATTGCCATCTCAGCGTGCCCCAGGGACGGGGCCAGCACAGCAGGCCTGGGGATCAAATCCCTGGTCCCTGCGCCTGCTTGCAGGCACTTTAATCCCCTGAGCTATTTGGCCAGCCCTCAGGCTAATGCATCCTGAAAGAAATCTGCAGTCAGAAACAGAAAGGTGATACGAATATAGAAATGGAGGAGTAATTTAGAAAATAATGATGGTAAATATTTATTATGTGTGGCACTATGACACATACTTGCAATATATTAAGTCATCATAACAACCTGATAATTGGAGTATTTTATAATATTATTTTACAGATGAATACAGAATTTGAGGATTTTTCCAAGGCCCAATTCTGGTTATAGGCATATGAACATGAATAAAAGAGTCTGCCTTCACAGACTGGTAAAATAATTGGGCAGATAGATCAGACAACATAGTAAATGCCACGCTACTGTTCAGAGATACTTGGGGGAAGATCAAGAAGTTTTCAACAATAGATTTTGAGTTATACTCTGAAAAATAAGATGAATGTAGACTATATGAAAGGATGGGGAAGGGCATTTCAAGCAGCATTTACCATATGAGCAAAGATACAGAAGTATGTATGTATGAAAGACACCATGAAAAATGTCAGTTTTATGTGACTGAAGATGGGAACCATGAGGGAGATGCAAAAGAAGGAAAGTAGCCAATGTTTTCCCTGCAACAAGAATGACTATTTTCAAAGGCTAGGAATACAGCTCAGCGGTATAAGCACCTGCCGTGCAAGGACAAGGTCCCGAGTTTGAATTCTGGTACTGAAAAAAAAAGGTCTATTTCCATTTAAAAAACTAACCTGAGTTCTCACAGAGCATATATGGAGATTTATTTGTTCTTCTAAACCTGTAGCAGAATTACATTTTTAGCAAAAGAAGAGAACTGAGAATTTATTCAGAAACTTACTTTAACATAGCTTTTAGTAAGATTCAGGTGTCATTCTGGTAATAGCACATTGTTACCAAGGTGATAGGGACTTAATGAAACAAATATAACCACAATAAACATGTTCTGAAAAAACACCACTGCAATTTCCCTCTGTAAAAGGAACTCAGGACATTGAAACAGCTGAACAACCTCTTTAAGGTAATCGGGAACTCTCACACCATGTCATGGAGAGCATGAAATCTTCAGATCAGAGGACTGCTTGTATTGAGAGTACTGTTTACAATTCTCCATACAGTCATTGCTGGCTATATTTTCTGTCCTGCTTACTACAAAGTTCTCTTTTTTAATATAGCAGAAACTTCAAACAATTGCCATTCTAAAAACAGAAAAAGCAATCTGCTATAGCACAGAATAATACAATATCATGCTCTACCATATGTTCTCTTTCCATGAATTTACTCCAGGGATTTGCCTAGTCCCTAGAGGAAATCTCCACAGAAGACTTGGGAGGGATGATACACACTGGGAAAGAATATAGAAACTTTTATATTCACCTCTTACACATGATATATCTTTCTAAATAATTTTCCATAATACTTTTCTTTTTTGAAAAGAATATATATAATTTAAGTATTTTATATTTTTGTATAATCCAGTTCACTGTGCATTTGTATGGTGTGTTCAACTTTACCAAACTTACACTGCCTCACATAATATCTATAAACAGGCTGTATTGTTTTTGTTATAAACACTATTTCACAGGTGTTATGGATTGTGTCTAGTTGTCCCCCCAAAGCCACATGTAGTCATGGGGTGGACTTCTAGAGTTTGTGATTAACTCATGATCCACTGGGATTATGGATGTGAGTACTACACCCAGCCTGGAGCTTATAGCCTGAATGCAATTTAAGGGAGACAGACTTGCTCTCTGTAGCCGTTGTTGCTGTTATTCCTCCCTTTGGCACCACCATGAAAGGGTGCTCTCTGCTATGTGCCAGTCTGCCTCAGAGCCAGATGAGTGTGGACTAAAACCTCCATTAACTGGAGCTAAATAAACTTTTCCTTCCTTTATTTTGGATGCTGGGTATTTGTCTCAGCAACAAGAGAAGAGTAACTGAGACAACATGTGATATAGATGAGGCTTAGAGAAGTTAAGTGATTTACCCACCCTGATGAACACAGTTACATGCCAGCACCAAGCTTTAACCCTATTTGGACGAGTGACTTCTAGTCCAATGTACTTCTCCCTAAACTCAAGTCTGTTTTCTATGAAACAATGTTCAGTAAAACCAAGTGAGAAAAACTTGTATTTTATTTGCCATACTGATTTTGTATAGCCTAGTCATGCAACTGTACAATGTTTTTCAACAGGGAAAGGGGTATAATAATAATAATAATTGTATGTTAATAAACTTTAAATTTATTTCATCTACTTGACTACACACGCATGCAGATACGAAAACTACACTATTTAGTTTTAGGTTATACTATATGATTGCTTCAATATGATATATACATTAAAATGATTACCTGGCTAAAATATAGTGTAATATAATGAAAAATAAGAGCTTATTAATCATATGACCCAATCCTGATTTAGCTCTCATTCTCCCATCCAAGTACTAACCAGGCCCGACCCTGCTTAGCTTCCGAGATCAGACGAGATCGGGCGCGTTCAGGGTGGTATGGCCGTAGACTTAGCTCTCATTCTAAAGCTTACTTAATAGGTAATTTAGGACAAGCCCACTCTGAATTTGTTATCTTCTTTAACAAATAATATGTATTTACAAAGTTTGTGCAAGAATTAAATTATATCGCATGAAAATATATAAAGCACTTAAAACAATCTTTGTGGTGCAGCTAAATAAATGACAGTTATTTTATTTATCTCATTTTTCTATTAGTGGTGCAGTTGTTATTTAAATAATTTCCTTGTTATTGCTAGTAAATGGAAACAATGGGGCTGGCCAAATAGCTCAGCAGATTGATGTGCCTGCAAGCCGGCACAGGGGCTGAGAGTTCAGTTCCCAGGCCTTCCCTGCTGGTCCCATCCCCAGGGCACACTGAGACGGCAACTGAGACTGGGCCTGGTACACATGCCTGTAATCCCAGCTCTTGGGAGGCTATAAACAGGAGAATCACTACAAGTGTGATTTAGTAGTGAAAACCTGAACATCCTATAGACCCTTCCCTAAAATACAGAAAAAATAAGAATAATAAAGTTTAAAAAATGGAAACAACTTAAACTGCTGGATAGTAAAGGCAAAGACTAAAAGCTGAGTACATAAAGGTGAAATAAATGATCAATTATGAGTAAAGATTTTTGCCTCTTACTCTTTATTGTTAATATTATTTTGGACAGAACATTATAATAGTCTTGGATCATTATGAAACCATATTGCTAAATAATTCAAGGGTTTATATGGGCATGCTCCAGCTTTATCATCAAAATGAGAAAATCTCATCTATAAATGTGAGAAATTTAAAATTTGAAAGTACAACTTTAATCAGATGAGCCTAAAATATTTCTTTTTCATAGAGTTTCCAAACGTGATGGAACCTGAATGCCAGCATTACAGTAATTTTCTTTTCTGGTAGAAGCTTTTACTTGATGTTTTAAGTACCTTTCTACCATCAATGTATTTTAAGTAACAAACAAACCACAAGATATTGTTTCTTGCTTATTTTATCTTATAAGCATTTATTATTTAGCAGTGATTGTATGGTCAGATGAATGGTGGTTAAATTGCATTTTTGTTCTTGATTTTCTGAAAATATCTACCAAAGAGAGTCTTTTGTTCTTGTTTTATAGTTTATTGTCTCTTGTCTGACCATTGTGCATAACATTTAATAATCCAGTGATATCAACTATTGTTGTTCTAATGAAGCTAAATAATGCTGCTGAATATATGGCTATTATTTTGTATTATGATCCAGTGTCTTTTTAACTAGTAATTTAATACTATAAAGTATCCTCAACAATTAATACTAGGTTTTCTTGTTCTGTTTTGTTTTTACTTTTATTAGTACATTTACAGTGTGTAATGATTAGATTCAATATAGGGAATTGATACATGTATATAACACATTTCAATGCATTTTCTTCCTTCCTTCTTTATTTCTTTAGCATTAGATTCATTTATCTGACAAGATCTGATAAAATCAACTATATATCATGTATGTGGATTAAAAATCAAACCAATAGGCCAAAGAACATATAAACCCTGTAAGACAATTGTACTAACTCAGGTACACTTTTAGAAAAATTGTCCATGCTATATTATAGTAATTTTTATCCCTCTCGTCTGCTGCTATCTGCCTTTTCACAGTTATATATAAAGTATCATATATAAAAATTGATATTTAAGTTTTTGTGCCTGAGTTATTTCACTTAACATTATGGTTTCAAGGTATATCCATTTCCCTAAAAAATGACTCAACATTTATCCTTTTTTATGGCAGAGTACAGTACACTGTGTATATATACCACTTTTTTTATCCATTCATTTGTTGAGGAATATATAGGCTGTTCCAAGATTTAGCTATTACGACTGTGCTGTGATAAACATGGTAAGTGTATGCATACATCACTGTGGTATGTCTTTAATATTTCTGGGCAGATATATAAAAGGGTCAAATAGTATTTCTATGTTAAATTTTTTGACGAATCTCTATGCTGATTTATATACTGGCTGTATCAGTTTACAGTTCCACCAACAATATAAAGGACTCCTTTCTCCCTTCAGCCTTACCAGTATTTGTTACTGGTTGATTTCTTGATGGTAGCCCAGTATTTTCTAAAGTAGATGGAAGATTAATGTTGTTCTAATTTGCATTTTTTGAATGGCCACTGATGTTGAACTTTTTTTCATGTATTTCTTGACCACTGTATTTCTTAATCTGTGAAATATCTGTTCATTTCACATCCTTTAAGGATTAGCTGGCATATGTATTTCCACTCTGTAGATTGTCTCTTGTCTCTACTCTGTATTTTTCTTTACTGTGCATAAGCCTTTCAATTTAATGTGATTTCATTTATTCATCTCTGGTATTATTTCTTATGCAACTGAGTTTTTGTTCAGAAAGTCCTTAACTACACGTATATCTTGCAGAATTTTTCCTATTTTGTCTTCTACCACACTAAATGTTTCTATTCTGATGTCTAGACCACCCATGCACTGTGGCTTTAGTCCAGTGGTGAAAGACACAGGCTTAGCTTCAATCTTCAAAATGCAGGTAGCTAGTTTTCTCAGCACCATTTGTTAAAGAGGCTGTCTTTCCTCTAGCCATGACAACATAACTGAGTGTGCCTAGAATTATTTCTGTAGCTTTTGTTTCACTGATCCAAAAATCTGTCTTTTTGTTTTCTTTTCTTTGCCATATCATAGTGTCTTTTCCTTACAGTATAACTTGACATCTGAGATTGTCACGGCTCTCCCTTGACCTGTTGTGCAGAAATGCTTTTGCTATTCTAGGTCTCTTCTGGTTCCATATGAATTTTAGATTTTATTTCTCCAGTTATGTAAGGAATACTCTTGGAATTTTTATTGGGATTGTATTAACTCTGTATTAATTTTGGAAGTATGATCATTTTGATCATATTGGTTCTGCCTATCCAGAAACAGAAAGATTTGCCATTGTCTTATATCCTATTTAATCTCCTTTTTAAGAGCACTATAGTTTTTATTGTAGATGTCTCTTCCTTGGTTAGGTAAATTCCTCAGTAGTTCATTTTTCTTATACTATTGTGTAAGATACTGTTTTCTTAATTTCACTTTGTGACACTGTTACAAGAACAGTACTGATTTTTGAGTATTGAATTTGTATCCTGCTATGCTACTAAATTTGAATATTAATTCTAGAAGTTTTTCAGTAGAGTTTTGAGGCTCTATTTGGATGATCACGTTATCAGCAAATAGTGATACTTTAACTTTTCCCTTCCTACCCATATTCCTTATATTTCTTTCTCCCATCTTATTGATCTTCTAATATTTTGAGAACTATGTTAACCTGAAGTGGTGAGGGAACATCTTAGCTTTGTTCCTGATTTTGGAAAGAAAGTTATCAATGTCTCTCCATTTAGATATGGCCATTGGTTTGTCATAGACGGATTTATCAGATTGAAATAAAGATCTTCTATCCCTATTTTCTTCAGTGTTTCTGTGATGAATTGATGTTGGACTGTGTCAATTTTTTTCTGCATCTATTGAGATGACTTACTTCTGTGTTTTTTTAAATGAACAACTGCTTTTTATTTCTTTGAAAGATAGCAAGAGAAAAATAAAAGGTAAGCTGAAGTGATTGGAGCATTTTTCAGCCAGTAAGAGCATTTTCCAGCCTGCACAGACTGATAGAAGCAAGCAATGGCTCACAAAATCCTTCCCTGGCCCTTGGGCAAAGATGTCCTCAAGATGTTGGCACTATCTACCTAACCACCAAGGTATTCTTCCTTAGCAGCAAAATAAGGCTAAGTTTTACTCAGTGCCCATTCTAAAACCTTTATGACTGTCACTGGCAACACATTTATGAAGATCACAGGTTAAAACCTATGCTTATCATCCAGTCAATCTTTTCTTAAATATTTTTATTGAGAAACAAATAGCAATGAGACAGTTTCACAACTGATTACTAGTACAT
>NDGM011182088.1:0-22541 GCA_002564305.1 Octomys mimax | reverse complement strand
GGTGAAAAAATCAGCCAGAAGCAGAAAACTTATTCTGTTATATTTTCCTGTTCTCTAGACAGATGCACACTCTCAAGAGTAAGGCACTTAACCTCACCTGTGATCACTTTCCCCATCTCAAAAATGAAGAAATCAGACTGGATAATCCTCACAGTGGCTCATCCTGGATTCTTCTTCTTTCAGGGTCTGACACTTGCCTGTGTCACACTGCTGCAGGAATAGAAGAGCAACTGCTCGCAGCCCTATCACAAGATGCAAGGGTACAAGGAAACAACGCTTGACATGGCCCTTTAATCAACTTATGATCATCTGTGTAGATGTCCCAGTGCTTGAGACAGTCCCCAGAAACTGAAAGTGTGTTCGCCTCTGCAGCCTCCTTCACAGCTCTCCTTGCTCCCACACAAAGCAGAGTGGTCACTCTGCCACTTTTCCTAGAGGAAAAGTCTTTGAGGGCTTTTCCTCTAGGATCCTTAGAAGCACTATCTCCCTCTACCTCTCCAGACAGCTACAAGCTTCCAGTATTTTGCTAGGATTCACTGACTTTTTGAAATATAAAATAGTGTATGTATTTTTATGCCATGGTCACTTGAACCAACCCACTGACCCTTCTTCACTCACTCTGCAACATGCAATACCCTGGATCATACACACTCTCCAAATGCCTGTACGTTAAGGGCTTCTTTGAAAAGTAGTGCTAATAAGAGGTGGCTGGAACCTAGCACAAGGTTTTAGGCCATGGGGTCTGTGCCTTCACAAGGGGACCATGGAATCCCAAGCTCTTCTTTCTCTCTTGTGCTCAGCAGTGAGATGAGTATGCTGTTCCTGACATGAGGTGCTGCCATTAGTCCAAAGCAATGGGGCCAGTCAGTCTGGGACTAGAACCTCCAAAGCTCTGATTTATCTCAGAGACTTGTTACAGGAACAGAAAGTAATCCAAATGCAGAACCTAATTCTATTGCTGGAATTCTACATTAGGGTCCACTCTAGATGAGAGAAACACACAGTCATTTGCAAAGGGGAAGTTTAACGTAAGAAATTGCTAGAAACAACAGGATATTAGCTAGTAAGAAGAGAGCTTTAAAGACTCTGAAGAAGTAGCTGGGGAGATGGCTCAGTAGAATAAGCACTTACCTGGCAAGCAGGGAGAGAAGTTACGGTGATGCTTCCTCACCTAGACCTTCCTGGAAGCCATCTCTAGTCTGCCAGTGGGCAGGAAGAGAAGATGGCTCTCTGGAGGCATCCTGCTATAAAATGGCCCAAGGAAAGATATTGGGGAAGCTGCTGAATTACTGGTCCAGCTCCGGCCACCATGCATTGCTAAGGCCTGGTACTAAAAGACTGAAAACACTGGAGGAGGCTGGTACTGGGAACACAGTCTACACTAGAAGCCAGCTGACGGAAAAGCTGTGCACGCTGCAACCAACGCACACTGCAAACATCTCCCATGCTTCAGGTGCCAAGCTGCAAAGAAGGCATGAGCACTGCAGAAGCCAGGAAACCACGCACCCCAATCTCAGGAGAACATTTCCTGGATTGGTCTTGTTCTGATACTCTTTCTGGACAAAGGATATTATCAGACTAATTTAAAGAGTCCAGGCCCATTTTCACCAAACAGGCAACAAAGGTTGAATCTGGAACTGAAAGGCAATAAACTGATAACCATGCACAGATTTTCTTCCAAGTAACTACAAAAAAACTCTAGGAACCTGGCACCATGCTTGCACCACACAGAAATTAACATGTCTCATAAGATCTAAACAACTAACTTGAGGACAACATTATGCAATATAACAACCATTGTTGAATTACTATTTGAATTACTATTATTTTGTTTAGTGACAATTTGTATCATTTCTAGTGGTGGTTTTTTTTGTTTTATTTTGTTTTTGACTATTTTTAGTCTCTTTAAAAATGTTTTAAAAAGAACTAAACTGGTTACTGATGATGAAACTGACATGGAAGAAAAATCTCTTGGAGAGATGTAAACAAGGCTAGCAGCAGCACGAATAGTAGAACTGCTTCCTACCCTAGCACAGGGCCTTTGTTTCCTGAGATAGAAACAAAGGATCTTTTCACTGTATTTTGAGTTCATATCAAATCACTCTGTGGATGGTTCCTAGACAGTGACATTACCAGTCTTCTGATAAATGTGGACAATCTTTAAATATCAAATCTCTAACTGAGCCATAAATAATGTTGCTCAAATTTGACCTTTGCTTCACCATTTATATGAATGTGGAGTTTTGTAATAGGATTGTTTCAGGCCTGCATATATTCAGAATGTGTCAGCTGTGGCCTTTTGTCCACACTCTGGTCATCCTGCTAACCAAAACACTGGCTAGAGGACAAGTTTTGGACCACAGAAGTAATCACAGTCAATTATTCAGTATGTTTGGAAAGCAGGATTACTGACCTGGTAGTATTACAAAGGATTTTAACAACAAAAAAGATCCAAAATAAAAGAAAACAAGAAAATGTTGTCTATAATTCACCTTGAAGCCCATCACAACATGCTGGCTTTTAAAGAAGTCTAAGGCAAGACTCTGATGCTAAAAGAAATAAAATAATGCAAATTCATATTTATATAAGAGAAAAACATAAAAGACTATTTTGGGCTAAACATCTGTGCAGTCTCCCATTCATAGGTTATTCATACTGATAGGCTGATCATCTAACCCAGTGTGAAGTTATGTGGTAGAGGGGCCACTAGAGGCAATTAATTCTAGACAAGGTCATGAGAGTGAAGGTCTCAGGATGATATTAGTGCCCTCCTGGAAGGAGACAGAGAGATCTGCTCTCAAGCAGGAAGGGCAATGTGAGGGCACAACCCAAACGTGATCAATTACAAACTAGGAGAATTAGATCTAGTACTTCCCAGGCATTAGAACTATGAGAAACAAACATCTATTGTATAAGCCATCCAGTCTGTGGCATTTTGTTATAGCAGCCTGAACTGACGAAGACAAAAACTAAAGCTCAGTGTACAACAATATGGTGGATAACAAGCAACAAGTCCTAAGTATAAAGACACAGAAAGACTGATGAGGAAAAGGATGGAAATAAATATAACTCCAGACACTGATCTAACGTACTCAATAAGTTGGGCATGAATAATGAGTTTCAGTAGAAGCAAAGAGCAACGTGGGGAAACAAAATAGAAAATGAGGAAATGACTAGAAAAAGCAGTGTTCTGTGTTTGTGGGTGGGTGGCTGAATTCAAATGCTGGAAAATTACTTAGTCACCATCCCACAGCACAGTGCAAAGAGGGAAGAACAGAGACCGAGACACACAGAAGCCCTCTGTCACTCTTTTTCCCACACTCTGATGGTCTGCCTCCTCAGGACTTAATGCTTCAGTTTCTTCTCTTTGGCTCCATAGGATCTGCTCTTTTTCTTTTCTCTATCACATTTTGTGAAGGCATCAATGTATCACTTTTTAAAATTTATTTCCCCAATACCTATAATAGTGCCAGATACGGAACAAGAAATACTTGTGGGTCAACTAAGAAAGTCCAAGAAAGGAACTATGTATTTACTATATCTAACAGCATGTAGTCCGGACCAAAAGCACTTTATACACCAGGATTCTGCAAGCTATTTAAAGATCCAGATAGCGGTATATTCTTCAAGCTTGCTGAGCCACATAAGACCTTTATTTGTGCTACTGTCTCTTGGTTATTCTATACTTTATTTTTTAAATCACTTATTTATTTATTTATTTATTTATTTATGTGGTACAGGGTCTTGCTCTGCAGCTCAGACTCTTAGTGATCCTCCTGACTCAGCCTCTCCAGTGCTTGGATTACAGGTATGTGCCACCACGCCCAGTTTCTGTGGCCAGCAAGGCCTGCACTGGGCAGGGCCAGCAAAACATGCAGTAACAGGGATCAAACCCAATTCCTTGAGCTTGCCAGGCAGGTACTTAGACTGCTGCACTATCTCCCCAGCCCAGGTTATTCTATACTTTAAATGCTTGGAGAACTATTATACATAAAATTGATCCTTAAAGCAACCCATGAACAGGGAACAGACCAGACACAGACTGATTCACCAACCCCTATGGTAAACTCTCATAATAAACTCAGAATAGAAGAGCATGATAATTTTGTATAAGACAAAGAGGTGAGAAAGAGATACTAGCTTGTAATTTTGGTTTTGTGGATATTTTTTCCTATTCTAAATGAAAAAATCAGGATCCACATATTAACCTTTATGTCTATACAATTAATTATTTTTAATCTAGGTCTAATTTGATCCTACTGAAGGAGACACACAAATTCAAGAGCTCAGAACAACAAAAGGCAAAATGAGTAGCTTGCAGAGCCATGAGAGTGAAGCTGCCCTGAATCGAAGCTTATGGTTTCTGTCATCTCATTGTTTCCCTATATACTACCAATTAGATTTTAAGTTTCAGCAACCTCATTAGTTTTTTAGGCTTTATGACTCAAGCTTGGGGGGAGGAGATAGTGACCCACAAAACAAAGGCTTCAGTGTCTCCAGAAGCTGAGAAAATTCCAGCATTGTCAGGGCAGATGCTATTTATAACCCATTTAGTGTGCGTGTTCCGGAATGCATTTTCTACGCAGAGCATCAAACTACAATTCTGAATTCTCAGCTCTAGTAATGGTTAAGAAATGAAGCAGCCAAAAGTCAGGTGATTTAAAGGAAAAGAAATGAACTGCTTGCTATTTTATTATTTTATATCATCAGTGTCATATGACGAACAGAATTAAAAGGCTCCATCTCTCTACTAGCCTTCAACAACAAATTACTATGAGTTTGAACCCGAACTACTGGCAAATATGGGATCAGAAAATATCATACAATTGTGTTTGAAAGAAAAAAATGGTTGTGGAAAACTCCATTTAACGTTTTTCCAGACCACACACACACACACACACACACACACACACACACACCCCACAATCCTAAACACCAAAACGTAAGATGCCAAACTTTTATATGTAGATGTGGTCTGTAATTATACATTCTATTTCTGCTTCTGCTTTTTCCTTCCAGCATGAGAAGTGGATCCTATAGGAAGGAATCTTGACATTATGTTGCACAAAGTATAAGGTACTGGGCAACCCAGGATCACTGCGAAACTTCTATGATGATTGATTACAACAAGCTCTGCAAGGGCTGCACACGGCCTCCATTCCATTCATGGATCCCAACCAAATTAATTTTCTCCTGTGCCAATTCTATCACATCCTCTAGGTTCACAAAGAAGTTTTACCAGGCCATCAGAGCCCAAAAGGGACTGAACATTTTCATCCTGGAAGAAAAGTAAAATAGAGTGTCAAAATAAAACAATGAGAATGAATTTTTAGCTCTGCAAAGCTTTTAGTTTCTAGAAATTTCTTTTACAACTGAAGAAAATCCTACTCTTATTTTTATTTCTACATGTAAACTGCAAGACAGTAAAAAAAAAAAAAAAGAAATTTCAAGGTTTTAATCCCATATCTAATTTTATTTTTTAAGTAAATATGCAAAATCAAAGTGCAATTTGGAAAAAGTTCTGTATACTTTTCTGATAAAGACCATCCCTTAAAGCAGCACTGCCCAATAGAAATATAAAAGGTGCTACATAGGTATACCTAAATTTTCTAAAAACTAATTAAAAAGAAAAAAGCAAAATGAAATAGTAAAATCAACTTTATTATCTCATTTAACCCAATGTGTCCAAAATATTTGAACACTGATCTATATTAAAGTTTATTGATCAGGCATTATATATTTTTGCATGCCAAATCTATGAAATATGGCAAGTATTTTACATTTTGCAATATAAATCAGTGAGGGTTAGGCCCCTTTCAAGGGTTCAGTTGTCACATATGACTAGTACAGCCATAGTGAACAGCACAAGTCCACAGTCTTCTGGTTATTTCAATTCACTCTTCTGACCCAAAAAATTGCAGGCAGAAGGACATGGTTATCATCAGAGGAAGGGATGGGAAGTGTTTTGAATTCTGGGACAAGCTCACACTCGGGCTTCACTCTCTGGCCCAGCTACACTGCAGCCCATCTGTTATGATAGAACAATGCCTGCCCAAAAGAAGCTTCCAGCTTCTAGAATGAGACATGCAACCACAGCAAGAAGATTCTCCTAGCTTAAGCACTTCCAAATTCTGAACTTCTGAACTTCATTTTTTTAGTGCTGCATTTGGACATTCAGTGTGGCTTAAATTAGCACCACTTTGTGATACTGTCTTTGGAATCAGGAAAATGCAGGGGCTTTAGCATAGGCATTGAGACAGAAGGGTACAGGAAACGCACTAACAAGAGTGGAGACACTGAGCCCTTTGAGCAGTATATTTTAAAAAAGAAATCAGGACTTCAAATGTTATTTTCATGTGAGTCTTTATTCCCACCCTACTCCCACCAAGAATGTAGCTGCTTTTCCTAAAACCATTAAATTATTAACATACATAAGCACATTGTTTCTTTCTTCTTGAAAATAAATTTTATCAAAATTTTAAGCTGTCAGGGTTGAACACTGCTGCTTTTCATATAAACACTACAGTCTCTTTTCATATAGTTCCTTATGCATGCATACTTGCAACTACATTTTTAATTATACATTTAAAAAAGAAAACTAATGTACTAATGCCAGGGATCTAATGTGGCTTCTGTTGCAAGTAAATTTCTTATTTCCCTGATCTTAAAATACTACCCTGATTCCAAATCCCCTGAATCTTTTATGATAGTATTCATACAAATATCTATAACAATATTATCTAAATCCTATGTTGCCCATTTCAAACATTTAGTGTAAATATGTGGCTCAAAAGCCCAAAATGTACTACTTCACTTGAGAAATACTTATTTAGGGCCTATGCTGTAAAGCACTACATAGGTATGGAAGAACTGGGATCAAACATGTTTTCTCCCTAATAGATTTTTAAATGTGGACTAGAGAAGGGTAAGAAAAAACAGCAAGGCTATGAACACTGATATTGGAAAACTGTGGAAAGTTTACACTAAGGAAATGTATATGGCTCCACTGGGCTGAAACCAACTCTGATGTAGGTATAAGTCTGATAGAAAAACTAAGGGAACATAGAGGGAGCTGCAGGCAAATGAGGAAATCAATGCCTGGAATGAAAGCAAGGGAATAAATAAGATGGCTAGGAGTAAACAGAAGACAAATATTAAAAAGACCAGTATGATAAATGACCATAAGGGGGATGACAAGGAAAAGAGGAAACAATGGTGGGAGGAGCAAGTAGAAAGAAAGTAGCTCCATGGCTCCTGATAAGTTTTATGGACACTGCCCTAGCACTGTGATTCTTCATTTGCAATCAGATTTGCAATCTGAACGGCTCAAAGGGCAAGAGATTAGACTCAGAGCATAGGTGATCTATGAAAAAGTCCCTATACCCCAATCTCCAAAATTCAAACTTTAGTGAACCAAGAGCTAAGTAAAAACTATTGCAAATATACATGAGAGCTGTTCTGGTCCTCTGAGCACCGCTTCGTGCTTTGAGGCTGTTCCACAGGGAGCTACAATGCAGTATATTATACTATCATACCTGAAAGTACTCCTGGAAGGCTTGATGATGACATAATACAAACCACACTGCTAAAGCCAAATGTTGTAATCCATCTCCAACTTGGTGATTATTATATGTCTTTAGGTTATACATCAACATAGAAAAAATGTAAAAAAAAAAGACTATAACAGAACTCATATCTACACCACCGAGATTTTAAAACGCTATTCAGGATATCTGATCCATCTTTTTCAAAAATAAAAATGTCACAGATTCAATTTGAGATTATTTTATCTTTGTGTTTTTGTTTTTGTTTTTGTTTTTTTTGTGGAACCAGGGATTGAACTCAGGCCCTTGCACTTGCCAGGCAAGCGCTTATTCTACTGAGCTATTTCTCCAGCCCCTGAGATTATTTTATACTCTTACCTGTTTCCATTTCTTTTCACATACACACACACACAAAATGTGGTAATATACTATATATTTTAAAACTTTACCTGAGGGACCTATGATATCAGTTTAAATATATGCATAAGGAACATTGAGAGTATAGTAATGTTCTAAGTATTTTAAAACTTTACCTGAGAAGGATCTATGCTAGACAACATATTGCAATCTATATGATTAACTCAGTACTTTAACAATACACATATTAGGACTAGTTGAGGAAGAGAAGCTTTTTAAATTATGGAATATATCAGGTATACTAAAATACCAAAAGTAATTATAAACACACACACACACACACACACACACACACACACATATATATATCAGGTAGTTTAACAGTAAAATGTTAAAGATAATAAAGTAGCCTATTTGACTCATAGAGGCATTTTGAATAGAAACATTAGGGGCTTTATATCACTGAAAGTTATCGAGGCAGTCTCAGAACAAGCATCAGCTCTACTGGCTACTCCTCCTGGAAGTCATCAGTGAATTCTTCTGCAACATAACTGCAAGTAATGAAAACAAAATGTGTTTATGTTCTCCTTGATCCTTCCACACTTCTGACAAGTCACCACCACAAGAATCATCAGAACTTTCTAACCTAAGCAAAGCATTTTTCTCATGTGATATCCTCAGTGAAAATAGCCAAATATGACCACCACCAATGCCATCATTCTCTCCATCATCTCACTAGCAGCATCAGTATCACCACACTCATGAATGAGCCTTGGCATAGTCTGCAGCTATACGAAGCAGTTTTCTTGTTCTATCACAATGCCCAGAAAACTTTATGAGTTAGATATTAATACATCCATCTTACAGATAAAACAACTAAGATAGATATGTTAATTAAATACTATAACTGCCTATCATGAAAAGATAGCAAATGCTGGAAGCTAAATTTGAACTCCATGTGTCTGATTCTCAAATATCTAGTCTTAACTATTACATTAAAAAGTTAGAGAAAATTTCTACTTCCAACCATGCAGAATAACTGTACAAATTACCTTTCCACTGTAGTTAACTGGAAGAGATAAAAATATATGAAACAACTTTTTTAATTAAGCAGGCATTTCATGACTGTGATTGCTCAAGAGAAACAAATTAGATTAAGGATATGATCATCTAGGTTTCTTCCCTGAAATGCTTTCCAGATTGTGAGACAGACAGGAAACCTGAGAAGAGAAGAACAGGTTCAAAGAGGTAAGAAGAAAAAGCTGAAAATTTAGGGAGAGTAAAGTACTTGGAAAATGGAAGGCAAAATACAGACAGAAAACAGCTATGCAAACAGTGAGCTCTAGAAATCCCCACAGAGGCCCCCTTGAGGCATTACCTAAATAATAATACATTTTTTCAGAGGTTGAGGCTTCATAGGGCAAAGAACAACCCGTCCAAAGAGGAGCACGGGTGGTAAAGTTGCACAATTAACAACTTTCAGAACTCATGAAGGACTGAAAACAACCACATTCCAACATGCCCAAGTGGAGAGACTTCATCAAACACTTAGAGCACTCAAGTGAGGTCTCAGTTCACACCACACCTCCAGGGCAAGTAGCTAAACTAAGCCTCCAGGGAGGCTACTCTAGATCCACTCTCAGAAAGCTTAAACACAAGCACACCCCCAAGTACCAACTGCAGGATATTATTCCATACTCCTTAAAGAGAGATAACAAAACCCAGAGACTCAACAACATAGCATGCACAATGACTATCTCCCAAAACCATATTCTCAGACATGTGGACAGGTAGTGCCCAACTGTCCTGGCCTGAGTTACTCAAACACTGCACATTCCAAAGAAAACTGTGTCTTCAACACTGACCTGAAGAGATAACCTCAGAATCCAAGAATCTATAAAACATTCTGCTTTGGAAGAGTTTTGTTTTTCTGAGGTCTTAGGTCACTTTGTACTCACAGTGAATATCTGCTTTTGTAGTCCTGAAGGCTTAGGCCATGCCACACCTGTTTATCAAGAAAGTTTATTCTAGACAGTATGATATAAGGTAAATGCTTGATTTGGGTTTTTTCCACATTTTTATTAGCATTATACAATGTTTATATTCCTCATGTGGTGTTGGTAAAGTTGTTCATTTCTATGTTCATTCACTTCTCTCCCTTCTGCCCTCCTTCATCTCTTGATCCCTTTCCCATTTGAGGAAGATTTATCTCCCCAATTATCATTTAACTTTTATTTTGCTCTTTATTTATAATATGGGTTTCTCACATAAGAGAAACCATGTGATATTCAAGCTCATGTGTCTGATGTAGTTCATGCAACATTATGGTCTCAGGTATGTCCATGTCTCTACAAATGACTCAAGTTTCTCTCTATGGCTGAGTAGCACTCCTCTGTGCAAAAACAACTATAGTTTCTTTATCCATTTGTGTTGATGGACGTATGGGCTGTTTCCAAGATTTAGCAATGATGAATTTCACTGCTATAACATGGATATGAATGTGTCACTCCACTGATTTCCATAGTGGTTGTACCAGTTTAGTTCCTACCAGCAAGGTAGAAGGGTTCCTTTTTGCTCCTCACAGTCTTGCCAGTATTTGTTCAACTGGAGAAAAGGTCCTAGAATCTGAGTAGCTGATACTACTCAGCTCACAGAGATTATCTATGATCATATCCAAAAAACACTGGAAGCCATAACTCTGGTGAGTTTCCTGGGTTGGCAGTACTTTCTATACCTCACCAAACACTGTTGCTGGAAATATTAAATAAATCCCCATGGAACTCCACTGGGAGTAGACACCTACCAGCCTTGCAGCCTTCTACATGCAAAAAATAAGAGTAACAACTGGCACAGTCCTTTGGTATAAAAGATACCAGAACTTTGACTTCAAAAAAAAAATGAGATTAATGGATTAAAAATAGTGAATGAGAAAAGACACTAAATTGAATGAATGAGGAGTCAATTCTTGGGTGTACCTTTGTTTAGGCCATGAGACACTGTGAACTCATCGCATTCAGTGAGAACACCAAACCCTAACCATTACCACCTGGGAAGGTCATCACGTTTCAGATGATGGTCAAACCTGTGCAGAATTTATCCCTACGTTGTAACTCTCTTCCTAGTTTCCTTGAGTCAAACAGAGCACCATTTCCAGATGGACTGACAGTCAAATGAAGCAAGGACAAACCACATTGTTCATGAGTATCTAACATCTTCTGGAGATACTTTAACACTTAGTGCTCCCTCCTTTAAGTTTCTGTAGTTCTTAATAGATCCCTAGAAGATAATACATTAATCATCTACTTTCACTATTTAATTATATATTAAAAATAATATTTATATTTAATTATATATTTAATTTTTTTCTAAGACCCTTAAGTATCCTCATTTTTTCCTATAACAATAATCAAAAGGCTGAGGTGCCCTCTAAAAGTTACTGAATTACCACTGACTTTAATTCTAAAACTGATAAATTCATCAGCACATTTTTTAGAAGAGTATTACCACATACTCCATTCAAATTTCTCTGAAACCAGTGAACTTTATACCTTTGAAAGAAATTTCCAATATCCAGTGTCTTAGCAAGGAGAGACAAAAATCCCTGACATTCAAAATTAAGGAAAGGTTCATTTAGGTCACAGTTTGTGGAGGTTTCAGTCCAAAAGTCAACGGGCTCCAAGGCAGGGTGGCATGGCACCGGGGCAACGCTTTAAGGCAGCAAAAGACAGCAGAAGCAGCAAGAGCAAAAAGAGGGACAGCAAGCCCCTTTTTCTCCTTTATATTGCAAGCAGGCTACCCCACTCATGTGGGTAGCACACTCGTACCATCTCCCTGCCCTTTTGCACAGGTTCTGGATGTTTACAAAGTGAGGACCCAGGGCCCTTTGCTGAATCACTCAGTTAAACTTCTAAACTGCTCACGTTGACACAATGAACAAATCCTAGAGTGGCAGGGGCCTGTCCTCTACACCCTAGGATGTAGAACTGCTGAATAAGCTTCTAGACCTCTCAAGCTGACACAATGTATCAACCATTACATTTGGAATTTAAGTACCTCCTGAAAAGCAGCCTAGGTTTAAGAGACTGATCCACAAGCAACATTACATTCACTCGTTCAGTCTAACTCATTCTCATTTTCTCTTGCTCTCTCTCGCTCTCTCTTCCTTCTCTCCCTGCCCCCTTTACCATCATCGTCTCCCTTCCCTCTCCCTCTCTCCCTGTCCCTGTCTTTGTCTTTGTCTCCATCTCTCCTGCGGAACTAACTAAAGGCCTTGAAACTGGGCCAGATCTGAAGCTCTTCTTATATTTTTACTTTGAGACAGAGTCTTACTGAGTGACTAGGTTTCCCAGGCTAGGCTCGAACTTGAAATCCTCCTCACTCAGCCTCCAGAGTGGTGGTTTGAGTCATCTGCTACTACACTCGATTTTCTGTTCCACCAGAGTAATTGGAAGTTATTTGAAATGCAAGGACCTAGTCCTAGGTCCTATGTCTTTGTAGAAATTAAAAAACCGTGAAAAATCCTTATATTTTATATCTCATGTAAATTGAATTTGTAAGTGGCTTTTTTTAAAAAATGTGTGTGTTTGTGTGTGTGTGTGTGTAAGTGACTTTAAAGAAAAGAAAGTAAAGCCATATTAATATGCTGAGCTGTAAAAGGCTCAAGTCAACAACTTCTGGCATTGCCAGTAACTAACCCAGTACTATTACGGACTATTGGACTATATTGGGTTATTTTGCTGAATACAAGCACCTACTATATTTGAATAGCAATGGAACACCCATCTCTGACAAGACAAAACAAAAAAAGGGGGATATAAATGAAAGACCATTTTGTATTGAATATATATATATATATATATATATATATGCACAAAGGATATACAGCTACTTTCTCTTAGTTCAATGAAGACAACAATATGCAATGTATTAATTATTGTACTGTTTTGAAACCGTCTCATTGCTATTTCTTTCTCATTAAAATTAATTTTAAAAAAAGAAAGAAAAGAGAAAGAATGCCCCAATGTACTAGGAAATATACCAGCAATTCCAGGAGGGGAAATTATACCACATAGTATGAAAAAATTAAGTAAAATAAATAAACAGGAAAGATTTTGTGTACTTGCTACCTACTGACAGATCTAGTCTTCCTTTTATTTTACCTTATTTTTACTTAGCTACCTTACTGCATCATGAAAAGTTATCCTCAAGAGTTATATCCAGGAGCAAGAAAACCCCATCAAAATCAGGCTGCATATGTCTAAATGGTAAGCATGTTCACTACTGGGCAATTATCCTCTGTGCAGAACTCTTGACAGCTTACTGTTCTTATTGTCCACCCAACCCATGAAGTATGAGACAACAAAATGGTTTTAGGATGCTTTGACTGAGGATGAGACTAAACCAAATCCTTTACATGTATAATCCAATTTTTTGCTTTTCACTAAATGTGTAGAATGAGAAACTAACTTAATGACTAACTTAATATACATAAAAATCTATTGTCTATATTTTCTGCAGAACCAGAATTCCAGGAGGGAGAACTGTATCACATAGTATCAAAAGAACCTCGCGAAAAATAAGGCTATAACTAAAAATGTACAACTGAGGGCCAACCAAATAGCTCAGTGGATTAAAGTGCCTAGGGTCAGGGGTTCAATCTCGGGCCTGCCATGCCGGCCCCGCCCCCAGGGTGCACTGAGACAGCAATTGAGACACGCGTGTGGTAAGTGCACGCCTGTAATCCCAGCTCTTGGGAGGCTGTAAGCAGGAGGATTACTACGAGTCCGATCTAGGAGTAAGATCCTCAACACTAAGCAGACCCTTCCCTAAAATACAAAAAATAAATAAATAAATAAAAATAAAATAAAATAAAAATGCACATTTGAAAATCTCTTGAGACATTCTAAGCAGAAAATCATTAGAAATTGTAAGAATTAGGGCCATGGATATAGCTCAGTGGCTTAAGTGCCTATCTGGCAAGGACAAGGTCCTGAGTTCTATCCCTGGTACTGTAAAAAATAAAATTAAAAAATTATAATAATAAAATAAGAAACCACCAAAAAAAGAAAGAAAACAAAAAGAAATTACAAGAATGAAACAACCACCAGGAGAAAAATCAAGTTATGCAAAATAAATGTTGAATATATACATTGTATTTAGTTTACAGTGAAATCAACTTTTATGAACTTGGCCACTCAGGCAAGTTTTACCATATATTCTCTTCCTGACTCTGAGAGCACACATCTCAAAATTTGCAGTTTCTACTAAAAGGCGATTCCTCTCACGAACACGCCCTCTCACCTTTCCAAGGCATTCCTACAACTACAGTCCTTTCTTTTTTCATTACACCATTCCTCTGAGACTGCACCATTCCCATTATAGACAAACTTGGGAGTGTCAAGCTCCTTGGACAAGGTCACTGAGCTATTTTGGAACAGAGTTAAGACTATAATTTACTATCGTCATCCTTTTCACAATGTGGCACAGTTTTGCTTATTCTCCTTACCTAATTTCTATTTTTAGTGTTGCCCCATTGGTTAGTGTAAAGTTCCTACTGACCTATGTTCTACTCTAACCATTTGAGATTGCCAAAAGACAGAAACCTACCAAAGGTATTATGCAGAAGGAGAAATGAGAAAGAACCCAAAGAAACCAGTTGCCCAAGGACAAAAATTAAATATAGCTGAACCTCAGGAAACTGGAACTGGGACCAGGTCAGAGCCGAAGCTGTCCTGAACATCCTTCCTGCTTCATGGGTCTAGCTGCATCCTCACGGAATGTGCATCTGTCTTGCACACCTGCTGTCTTGGGTCTCTCGGTAAACAATCTTCCCAGCCACTAGACTGTCTATGGTGACTGTCTTTCCTCATCATTCTGTCCTTCACAGATGACAATGATATTTACATCTTGACTCTCAAGAGTTAGCTCTGAGTTGGCCACTGATGACTACACAGATTTGTCCAAATATCTACTAGTGGGCTGATTAGTGGTAGGGAACAAAGGGAATAAGACAGCAAAACAGGAAATCATCCTGGTAACAGAATTCATAGGTTATGGTATTAAATCAATAAACCATAAAAGCAAAATGCCCATACTGGCAAAAATTCTCACAGCACTTACTCTTCCTTTTATGGGAAGAATTCCAGAGTCTCCATTGTAAAAGTGACTTACCTAAGACAATACATATGGATTGTAGCTCTTACAGCAACAGTCATTTACTTTAGAGCTCCTCAGCTACATACTTGGTTCTAAAACTTATCAGACTTTTTCAATACATGGCTAATGTCATAGTCCATCTTGTATGCTAAGCACTATTCATTGGTAATATATAGCAAATCTACCATTAGTCACAATGTATACTCATAAAATATTCCTATCTCTAACACAAGTAGTCTCTACTCTAGCTGGCTGGGAGAATCAATTTAGGAGCTTTAAAAAAGAAACCAATACCCTACCCTAGACTAATTATCTGAATCTCTGAGGGCAGAATCCCAACAGAAGTATTTTAGTATTTTTAAAACTCCCCAGGTCATCTTCATATGTAATAAATGAGAATCACTACTTTAGGACTTAAAATTAATGTGTACAATATATCAAGAACTTTATTTTAATTCAAATGTAAAATAAGGAAGTTTTCAAATCATGTTTTATAACACAATTTTTGACAAATATTAGGTAGTGACAATTGAAGCTGCTATTTATTACTCATCTATAATGTGCTTTACAAGTAGCAAGTAGAATATAAGGTACACAAGAGTAAGAAATTGGTTTTGTTCTCTGTCATATTCCTAATTTCTAGCATGGTGCCTTGTATCTTACAAATATTTATAAATATTGTATTTATTGAATGGACAAATAAATAAAAGATCTCAATTATTCTTCTCATTGGCCCTTTGATGAATGTCTCCTTGTCAACAATAAAGATATCTATAAGCTAAAACAGACCAAAATACACGTACAGCAACATGTGCCTATCATGAAAATAATGCAGAAATTATATGTCTTTTCAGAGTTAATCAAACTTGGGCTTTTGACCCAAAATCAATACTGGCATTTTTTGAAAGTTATTTTGAATACTAGCTCTATTGTTTAACTCCAAAGTTGAGCATAGTGCTATATATAATAAAAATTGGAAGCTGCCAAGTTCACACTGGATGGACAATAAAGACTCCAGCTTAAGGCAAACACAGTTTTAAGCCATATATTCAATTCAGCATAAAAGATTTAAAAACTTAATGGAAAAACTCAACCACATTAAATATAAAGTGTGACTCAACATTTACTAAAAAAATGAACTGGAGGCCAGGAAGTCCGCTCAGCAGCATAAGTCCTGTATGGGCAGGGCTAGGTCCTGAGTTTGATTCCTGGTACAAAAAAAAAAAAAAAAAAAAAAAAGAATGAATTGGCCAGCAACAATCAAAGCCACCTAATTAATCCCTGAACAAGGGTCTAAGTCATTTTCATTATCAAATCCTAAATTATGACAACAGAATGTACACTAAGCTTTGGAACAATATTCAATACTTCCGGCCAACCAATGCTAAGCTCAGGATGCAGGACCAAAGTGAGATAAGCTAGCCTAGAACAAACACTTAGAACAAATAAAAGAAAATAAAAATAAAAGAACATTAAAATTACTAATAATATCCTTCCTAATTTCCATTAAAAAAAACTAGCAATGGAAAATCAATTCTTAACTGGGGTAGAAATTTTAAAATTTTGTTAGTACTAAAATGCTGCCTCCTGTCTGTCTCTGTTTGTCTATCTGTCTGTCTGTCTGACAATGTCTTGCTCTACTGAGGCTGGCCTTGATTTCTGAGGCTCCTGCCTCAGCCATCCAAAAATGTATAGCACACACCACTACATCTGACTCTTATTTAACTGAAAAAAAAATTTTTTTAGGATACAGGCTAGCCAAACAGCTCAGCAGATTAAAGCGCCTGCAAGCAGGAGCAGGGGCCAGGGGTTTGATCCCAAGGCACGCTGAGACAGCAATTGAGACTGGGCATGGTGGCGTGCACCTGTAATCCCAGCTCTTGGGAGGCTATAAACAGGTGGGTCACTATGAGTCCGATCTAGTAGTGAGACTCTGAATACCCTGTAGACCCTTTCCTAAAATACAAAAAAAATTTTAAAAAAATTAATAGTGTAAGATACTGTTCTAAAAATACTACAATGCCATAAAATTTAGATTCAATTTCAAAAGTATAAATAGAACTTTGCTTCTTGATACATATTTTTATATTCTCAATACTATATGAAGATTATAGGATTTCTAAGGGAGAGGGCTGTTCAACTGTTGTTAATAAACTATATAGTTAATACAAGCAGAAAGAATGAGTCTGAAACCTATGAAAGGAACAAATAACATTTATCCTGTGGCAAACATTTAAATTTAAACATCACTATCAGTCTGACCCTAAGCTTTCCACAAAGCCAAAAGTCTTCTACCCACAACATTGTATCTTACAAATATAGATATCCTCAGTTCATTAGTACTTATATATCCACGTGACCATGTGGGTTTTTTTATTTTAAACTCATAAGTTCCATTACATCACACTTCAGTATGAGTAACAATTTTATAAAAGGGTGATCACATGATAAGTCAGTTGGGCTCAATTTCTTAAGATGTATCCTGATCACAGATAAAGTACCTGGCAGTTGTCACTTTAACCCCTTCAATGCCTCAGGGTATTATTTAGAAAATTATTACTCTAGAATCCTAAGTGACACTTTAGTCATGCTGTACAACCGGCTAACTGTTGAAAGACTGGGTGAGAGGTCAATGGCACAGTAGTACTGACTGGGACCCTGCTCTTGGCCAACTCTTGCATCAATTTTCCAAAGCAGTGCCCTCCCCCATCCTTGCCCTTGCCACACATGAAGTGGGATCCTAGTGATAACTATGATTGACATTTTTCTGAGATTCTTACTTCTCAGAAATATTCTCAGTCACCTAGGGATTCTCTCAGAAGTTACTGACACTAGCCCTGTCTGCTGTGGTTTCTGTTCAGTACTTCCATTTTATTTCCAAAATAGGTCAACAACACGTGACAAAATTTTATCAACATAGGAGGGCACAAAAGAATGTTGTATAGCTTACATTCTTCGTAATAGTCTGTTTGGTGATCCTATTGAGTTTTGCTTCTGAATACTCATTAAATTGATCCACTTGTTCCAACTCTGAAGATACTGTGGTCTCCCCAGTTAGATAATGAGTCACTTAATCACTCCTATTAACTTTTGTCCCCATCACTGCTTCACTCCATCTCCTGCTCAATCTCTTCCGTACAACGTAGCCTCATCACCACGTCCTGGGCCCTGTGACCTCTTAAATTTCTGGAAAGGCTCCCCACTGCAGTTAGGGTAAAGACCTAACTGCTAACAGGGCAGTCAAGGCACTGCATGGCCTGGACTCAACTTAGCCCCCTAGTCAAGTCCCACATCACTGGTGTCCACACTTGAGCAGCCCTGGCCTTCTACAGTTCCTTAAACACACCAGGTTCCCCTCATATCCTGAAACTTTTGGCAACCGCTTTTTCCTTCTGTAATATTCTTCCCCTATGTTTCCAGATCTCAACAGAAACTTTAGCTTCTTGGGGAGATCTTACCTAACCCCTAACCTGGTCGAATTCGCTTATAATACACTCATTATAATTTTTAAACTAGAAATGGGCATTTATTATCCAATTATTGGATTAATCTCTGACTCCTTCTTTTATGGTAAGTCCTGTGTAAACAGACTGGTTAGTTATAACTAGAGTTACATTCGTCCTCCTTCACTTAAGACAATTCTACTCTACACCTGCTGATCCAGAATAATTATTTTAAGTGCTCCTTTTGACTTGCAAAGGTATGTAGCTGGACTAAGACTTACATGGTTACCCTAATTTTAGTTGATCATCAACTCCCTAAGAACTATGGCTATAGAAACTATATTAAGTAGTCAATATTATTGATTGGATTGAGTATAAATTTGGGAGATCACAAACATATGCCAAGTAACTTTCCAACATGCTACATTACTAAGTAAAGAATACCACAAAATATAGTCAACTTTTACAAGAGTTTCTGGCATTTACAATCATTAAACTTAGCTAAAAAAAAAAAATATGACCCTTTAGATCAACTCTAAAGAAACACCCTTGTGCCCATATTAATCCAAAATAGGTCACTGGAAGATTAACTGCTTTGATGAAGTCATTGTCTGAAAGGCTGTGAAAAGAACATTGACCCAAATAAGGAATCAAGTGGTTTATCCACCATGAGTTCAGTAAGATGTATTCTGGCTTAACTACTGCACTTAGTAAATGAAGACGTTGTCTGTGCATATGTCATTACAGACAAACAAGACTCATGAAATTCAACCTTATGGGTAGAAAAAACATATTTCCAGTTATCAATGGCTCTAAGCAGTATAAAGCAGTTCAACAACTGTCTCTGAGAAGGAAAATACCATATAAAGTCAGCATACTTCATGACTCTGCTTTGGGCATTCACCAATATTTGATCATTAATTCCATCACAGTAATAAGAGCTCAAACTATTCTTAAGCATAGTTCTCAATTCCCCATTAATCAGACTGAAGAAGTATGAGATCTTTAAGCTGCCTAAGGCCAAAAAGTAACATCCAAGTGTTGCTCATTTTGGAACAGCGCTGTCATCTTTCACACGGCTCCAGAGGTATAATGTACAACAGGAACTTTAAATAAAAGAGTAATCACGTCCAACAACCATGCTGAGTGAAATCATGTAAGCTAACAGGGAAGCCAGCCCAACCAGAAATACCATCCTGAAGGGTTGCTCAGGAAAAGGCAGATCACTTTAGCTGTTTTTGTCTGGGATGAACCTTCTAAACAGTCTCTTACTTACAAGAGCAGAATCTTCAACTGAGAAAAAAAAAAAAAAAAAAAAAGAATCTTCAACTGAGAAGTAGACATAAATGAATGTGTAAAACTATCTTCAAAAGGAGGCGATGCATCAGAATTTCCTTCATGACTCATTTTACTGGCTTGTATTTTTTTCCTATCTTAATTATACATGGTACCAAACTAACAGTAATTGTGTTTGATTACAAGTTCATAGGCTCACAGTGTTTTACATAAAGAGCTCCATCTTCAAACTATCAGAACACTGTTATTTTAAGAAAAGTCTCATGAAGAATGACTGCAAAAATTAAACTACTAGCAGATAGGCCTGGACTTACTCTGCATCAGACATTTTTGTTTTACATCTTCTACAAGAATTATAAAGTTGCTGCAAATGCACTCTGTAAATTAAGCAGGGTCACTGCTTATGAGGTCATAGTATATTGGTTCAAGAACCAATCCATAAAGGTCCATAAACCTTATGATTATATGCCCAGATTTATAATGAACTCAATATATTTTTCTGGAAGAAAAAGCCTTATCTCCAAATTATAAACTTGTTCTTCATTTAAAAAGTTAAAAACTTTTATTTTCAAGTGAATACCTGATTTTGAAAAACAACAATTAAAAGAATAATGAAATGAATCACTTGACTTTTAAAAAATTAAGTTTAATGCACCTAAGAAAGACTGCACCCAAGATCTGCTTTGCAAAGTAGATTTTCACATAACTGGTCTACATCAGGTGGACTGAAATATAGCAGCATTGTAACCATTTTTTAAAATAAACATCTTCCACTCAATAAATATTTATTATTGTCTATTATATATCATGCACATCTTAATAGTGGAGCATTGTAAACAAAACTAACATTCTTCCTGTCCTGATGCCATAAATGGAAAAGACTAACAGTAATCAAGTACAAAAATCATTAAAATTCATAATCGCAATTTTCTTAGTCACAGTGAAAGAATGAAAAAACTAGTATGTAATTATGACAGAATATAATATCAAATGGTAGAGAAGGGCTCACTCTTTTTCCCTCCAAAAATTAACAAGATACAAATCTTTAAATAATCAAAGTTAGAGGGGACTTTATTGAATACCTTTAAATTATCAAGTTTCAATTAAAATTTTAATTAAAATCATGAATGGTCATTAAATTCTCAGTTACTTTAATGCTCTAGTTTCTTTATAAACAGTCAGGGACAAAAATTACACAGGGGAAAGAAATGCAGAAGAGGTTAAGAAACAAGTGGCAATAAATAAATTATTTTTCTAGTTTAAGTTGCTTAGCTAAGAAATTACAAGTTCATAAAAAGTCACAAGATAAAATTATGTCGTATTACAGACTCAGTGTTTCTTATTAAAATAGGGTAAGCATGAAGAGTCAGCAAATGAGCCCTTAACATCTGTCTGCACAGTACGTCCAGCAAACAAGCCTTATATGAAAACTAGATTCAGAACCATTAGCAATACACCTGCGCTGGAGAGGAGCGATCTCTTCCTAGATCCGTGGTGGTAGACCTATGGCTCAAGTGCTGCACCACCAAGAGCTTTGGAAGTTTGACATCGTGGAGCTAGAGAATATCATGGCTTCGAGGCTCCAATACACAAAACAAGGGTATTTCATAGCTTTTCAAATTCAAGGAATGGGATGCAGCATGTGAAAACTAGGACTGTGTCCTACTGACCTTCGACCAGATAACCAACACCATGTCATTCTTATACTCAGAGCTCCCTCCCTGGACTGTCTCTGAGAACCAGCGAAGACCCTTGAAAAGCACAACTAAAAGCAGTTAAAAGTAGACATCTTAGGATCAAATAAAAAAAAAATCTTGCTTTTATTTTCAATAAAAAAATCTTATTTCAAAACTATCAATTTAATTGTACTTTCATATACAAACTTTCTAAAATTCAAGTAAGATGAGTAAACATAAGAGTAATACCCAATGCTACTACATACTTTAAGAGAGATTAACCCTAAAAATATAATAAATGTCAAGTATGAAGGAATTAAGAGATGAGAAAGATAGGGAGGGTAGAAAAGAGGAAGAAAGTATACTATCTGTCATAAAAAATGTTTACATATTTTTAGAACTTCAGAAAACATTCAGTAGGAACTAGTAATCCCATGAGGAAACAAACAAACAAACAAACAAACTAGTGCCCATACATTTAAATGTTCGGACAATACAAGAGTGACCCATACAACTGTGCTTTACACTGCACAAGAATTCAAGCTCTTTCGTAAGTACCTAAACACAAGTTCAAAATGCAGACAACCTCATGAATTCTTTTCTATTTAGATAAAACCAAAATAAAATAAATTAAATTAAAGAGAAAAAACACCTAGCTCATCTACAATGAATGCACACTTCTAAGAAAGGGACTTCCCAACATCAAGGAAACGGTTTAACCGCTTTCTCACTGCAGGAAAATTTGTGGTTATTCAAATAACTATGAGTTACTGGGTTACTGGAGTTCATAAAAAATATTAATAGCAACAGCAAGCCTTGATTTTCATGGGATAAAAACTAAACTTGAAAATGAAAGGCTTGTGCTGATCTTTTGGGGGGTGAGTGTACACACATGCACTTGTCTTGTGCCACTAAAGAAATTTCCACTGTAAAAGACACTAACAAAATTAATTGCTCTAGAGACTGGGTATGGTAGTGTGCCTGTAATCCCAGCGCTTGGGGGGCTGAAAACAGGAGGATCACTACGAGTCCAATCTGTACTAAATACATTAAAAAAAAAAAAAAAAAAA
>NDGM011182085.1:0-10938 GCA_002564305.1 Octomys mimax | reverse complement strand
AGGAACTGCTTCCTCTGCACTGGCCGCCTTCTAACAGGGCTCTCGCTCCGTCCTTGATGAAGTCAGAGCCTCCAGACCCATTTAGCTCCAAGGAGAGACATCACCCGGACCAAACCTTCCCCAGAGGAGGCCTTGGGATATCAACAGAGGAATCCCTAACAGGTTGAGTTTCCTAAGGCAGGAAGATATGTCATGATAGCTCCCTTCATGCCCCAGTTGCCTCTCCATTTAGAATTATTTCAACAATCGCACATGTTTAGGGTTGGTTCAATGTCTGGACTTGAACATTGGCATAACACAGATTTGTAATTGTTGTTGAACTTTTGAAAATGTTTGTATTAAATCCGAATGAATGTTATGTTGGAGATGGTTCAAGAGCATATGGTATAGAAGAAACATGGTGAGTATTCCATATGGATTTAACTGGTGTCATTACAAGTTTTTTCCTCACTCATAATTCAATAGCTGTTCAAATTAAAGTATTTGATGTTTCTAACAATAGTTTAAATTCTGTGTTTTGGGCAATCATATTATAATTACATTATCCATTTTCACTTGGGTCAGTAAGTGCCGTGTGGTTTCTAGACAACAGCCAGAACTAGAAATTAATTTTAAAACTTTCATGAAGTGCTAACTTTAGGCCATGTGTTTAATTTGCATTAAATGAGATGCGATGCTTTATCTTCTAAATATGCATTCACACTTTCAGTTTATCTTTTCTAAATAAAGCTATGCATTATAGACTGAGAGGAGGAAGGGCTAATGCAGTGCTATCGCATCTTCCCTTTGAGGCAACTAGAGGTAAAGAGTAAGTTGAAGGCAGTAGACAGTAAAGCAGGAAAATTTTAGAGGTGACATAAAGGGAGAGTCTTTGTAAAATTAAAATGATGGGCCGGCCAGATAACTCATCAGATTAAAGCACCTGCTTAGGCAGATGCAGGGACTGGGGTTTGATTCTGGGCATGCTGTGTTGGCCCTGCCCCCAGGGGCACTGAGACATGCAATTAAGACTGGGTGTGGTGGCACTTGCCTGTAATCCCAGTGCTTGGGAGGATCAAGATAGGAGAACACTAGGAGTCCTATCTGTGTGGCAAGACCCTGTAGACCCTGTACTAAATACATTAAATTAAATTAAAAATTTAAATTAAAGTGGCATCTTCAAGTTTGTCTAGCAATTGTTCTTTAGGCCAAGTAAGAGTTATAAACATCAGAGTGATAGCCCACATCAAAATCTAGCACCTCCTTTTGAAGTTTGAGGTACCACAACACAAAGTATGTATTCTGTGTTGCTTTTATTTTGCTGGGGTGAAAAAATTTAATAGGATAAATAGTTTCAGTGAAGGTCATCCAAAGAAAAACTTTAGACAAAATAAGCTGGCAGATTTTTTTGAGCAAAGAACAATTCATGAATAGAGTGCAATTAGAAAGAGGAATAGGTTTGGAGAGTGTGCTGTAGGCATTCATTAGCTGTGCCAGAGAGCGCGACTATTGTTACTCAGTACCAGTGTGTGTGTGTGTGTGTGTGTGTGTGTGTGTGTGTGTGTGTTCTGGTGTGAAGCTGCTTCTAATTAGAAACAGCTTCTTTTCTTCTTTTTTTGCAGTACTGGGGATGAAGCAGGCATTTATGCCACTGAGGTATATCTCTGGCCCCTAGTTAAGCATATATTTTGTTTACATTGGGCTTTATTTTGCTTGCTTATTAAGCTAAACCACTAGAACCATACCAATCCAAAATTCTTCTAGTTCAAAATTTTAACAACTGCCAAAATATCATCCTGGGCTGGGGAGAGAGCTCAGCAGCATGAGTGACTGCCTGGTAAGCACAAAGTCATGAGTTTGATCCCTGGTACCTCAAAAAAAAAAAAAAAAATCATCTTACCGAGTCACAGGTGAATGTGAAGGTACTGGCCCTATTGGCCTATTACACTATTTATTATATTATACCTTCTCACCTATTTGGCTTTGTTTAATTGAAAAACTATTTTCAGTGGACTCTGACTACGAAAATCCTCTTTCTGTGCATTCTAAATTATTGTGAAATTAAAAAAACTAGGTTGCACTTACTTCCTCAGCAAGATCCTGAAGGATTGGTGTCCAATATAACCCTTGTCGCTTGAACAGAAAATTTTCATGACTTTTAAATCTATTGATCACATTTACGATGTTTGAATATAGGAGCACAAGTCCTAGCACACTCACACTTTCCTTGCTCTCGGTAATATACACGGGAAATGAAAAGCGCTTACTCCAAAATATTTTATTAGATCTGCATCTTATAATTATATGCAAATACATGTTCCATTGAAATTTTTACATTTTAAATTAAGTGAAATATTTCTGTGAATAGATTTCCATCAAAAAGCTTATAATATATTTGCACTATATGTAAATTTTAAATTTAAAAACTTGACCAGAGAATATACACTTATCTTGTACTTTGAGTGCTTTTTGAATATCTCAACAATACTATTGGACCCAATTTCTTTATGCTTAAGATAGGGTGATGTAATAAGGAAGAAGCAAGTAGGTTATACAAAAATATACTGGTTAAAAGGAAAACTATTCCACAAGCATTTGAGAAGATTCTGATTACAGACAACTAAGTTGGCTCCTGTAGCACTCATTTGAAGTGTGCATGAACACATGGATTGATTTAGCTCGTACATCTTAAAAATTTTGTGTGTAGGAAGGGACTTCCATTCCAGCAGCTTCCCTGTCATGGTGGACATGAAATGTGTTCGTGACCACTCTCTTTTTGGGTCACATGGCCTTCTTTTGTTAACTGTGTGCCTCTGTAATAAACTTGCTGGATGGCACCTTCAGTCATGCTTTGACTATTTTCTGGGTACCAGATTGATTGGGTGGACAGCAAATGGGTCCACATTCTAATAAATATACAACTCATCACTGCACTGCCTTGCAAAAGCAAGAAATTATATAAAGCAATTGGCTAACACAAACTCTAGTTTAAATCTGTCCCCAGTCACCTTTAAGAGGACACACTTTCATTGTTCTTCTCAAAAACAGACTGAATTTCCACCAGGAATGATTAAAGTTTCCAGTTGCTATAAAAAAATAAAAAGAACAGACTGCTAGTCTTGCAAAATTGTATACTAGAATTGACACACAGATAAAACTTGAATGACAGTGACTGAGATTTAAGGAACATTGCCACCGTGTCAAGTTTGTATTACTGTATCAGGCTTTGTGTCTCTCCAACAGCGATTTTATTATGTTAAAATAAAAAGGTAATGGTGATAAAGGAAAGTTGAATGATTTCTGGAAATTGGAATCCAAGTATCAATAATTCTGTGCAGTTGTGTCGACTTGGAACACTTAATAGTATACTATTGATGTTATTTTATAATTTACAGTCCAGATTTCTTTAAAATATAAACTAATTTAATGAATTGATATTTGTTTGGAACCAGGGAATTAAAAAACATGTCCAAGCCCTTTTCTCCCCCTTTGTACATGCCAATAGATACTCTTGCTCTTTTTAGCAGTAACCATCACAAATGTTCTTGTTCCCTGAGGCACTGTTTCATATAGATTTCATTTTAGCTAGATTAAAAAATACTGTAAAATATTTTAGCATAATATATAACACAATAATGACATGGAGTTGCTCCTATAAGTTCATATACCCTATAGACAGCTAAAGCAAATAATGGATCATTTATTAGTAAGTTGACAAGTAACATCCATACACATTGGAGAGATGTGGTTCTGTACACTAACAATAAAGTCAAGAAACAATGGCATGAACATCTTACCTCTGCCTCATTTATGGAAGCAAAGCTAACACTGTAGGTACATATTCAGATATAGAGACAGAAGATGAGAGATGGTTAAATAAATGAGATGATAGAGATGTAAATATGTAAATATACAAGTACACATATAGAAAGTCATATATTATAAACATATTCATATATACGGGTAATTGATTTAATATGCATAAATATATAATAAAATATAAATCATGTTATTAGAATATACTTGAATTCTCCAAAATCTGTAGGTGATCTCTCTACTTCCATGATTAAATGCATCACTTCAGGGACCTAGAACTTTCGGGACATCTCTAGATTGAAGTCACATTGGTACTCTGACTGATTTAAAACTAAAGATCTTTGTTGGAATTCTATTGCCATCTAAAATTCTTTTGTCAAATTTATTTAATATTTTGTGTAGTACAGAGAAAGAATATGGAAAATAAATTTATTCCAGTAAATTTTCTGAGAGAACATTAAATAAAATTTATCTTTTGATTTGGCAAGCATACTAATGAAATGGCCAGACCTAGGGTAGGTACTAAATATCTCTGAATCCCTGAGAAGAAAACAATAATAATATCTAACTAGATAGCCTCGTATATTGCATATCTAAAGCAAACAGAAGGGCTGGGGAGATGGCTCAGTGGAATAAGTGCTTCCCTGCCAAGCGCAAGGCCCTGAGTTCTAGCCCAAGCTCTGCAAAAAAAAAAGCAAACAGAGTAACTATAAGAGGGCTTAGCACTTCATAAAAGTGAATGATTCCAAATACTTTGAAAAAGTAAGTGAATTAAAATAAAATATTAAGAGGTAACCTTATGAGAAAATTCTTTAACATCTACTGATCATTTTGGCCAAAAATAAATATAGAGCCAAAAGTTTTTATATTAAGTAAACTTTCATCAATTTCTTTGGAATCTTCAGAATTTGTGCAATATCAACACATGCATACTTATATGTTTTGCTGTACTAAATGTGCCCAAGAACCCTAGGTATTAGGGTTGTGGTGGCCACATTTGTCCTTAACATGGAGTCCTTAAACTTCTGGGAGTCCTTTGCCTGTCTCTCCATCCTCCTAAGTCTGAAACAGGAAATACAGTTTTTCTTTCCTAAAATTCCTCAAACTTGAAACTATCAATATACATATTTATTATTTTTTAAATATAAAGAAATATGGACATTTAACATTGTCTCCTGTGTTTCGGTGGTATGACGAAAACCACATGTAAGATGCTTGCATCTTGTTTCTGGGGAAAGTGTGTTTGGCAAGGCACACATCAGAGCCCCAAGGTCACACTGTGGCTAAAAGAGAACTTCTACCCGAGTGCCTTCCCTGAGGAATGATCATCTAGAAGCCAACTTCTTATACCTTAGATGGGTGACATTAATTATACTTCCAACTATTGTACTTTTGCACTTAGATCGGACCACACATAATGACAGAGATCCAGTGGCATAGGAGCCTTGGGAGGCTTTCTCACAGTGCTCAAAGTCCAGTGAATGGAGATACATAGCAATAGATAAGAAGCTGCAGAGAGTAGTAGACATAGCAAAATGTCTCAAGTATGACAGTCAGTAAATAGCAGCGGCTATGATTAGCAGCAGCAGCGGTACTAGTTATAACAGGCCAGAGGGAAATAGTTAAATCACTTTTTTTATTTCCAGATCACTTCTATATTTACTATGCCATGAACTCAAAGCACATTTCCAGACTTCAGTCATGAATTGAAAAAAGATTGGATGATCCCAGTTGGCTTCAGCTCTACAAATGCAGATCCCAGAACGAGGGTTATTGTGATCATCCATCGATTTCATTATAGAGAAAAATGAGCTGTGATGTCAGATGGATCTGTCCCATGGATCAGAATTTACTTGTAAATACATGTTAAGTAAGAAACAGTTTGGAAAACGTTAGCACTGCTCAAGTGCAGTGTTTCTCTCCCTCTTCCTGTTTTGTATGTGGCCGTGACTGTAGCTGAGGGCGGATCTTGTTTCTTGCTGCTGACTCTCTCCCCTTCAATGTGTCTTGTCCAGCATGACACTTAATTAATATTAATTAACAAACCTACATTTTAGTACCAATAACTCTGTACATATTGATAGATGAGTTAAGGAAACAAATATGATTTTCTATCCTTAGCATCTATAATTATGGGCACAGCCTAACTTATTATTCCTCTTAAAAGTTATTAAAACATGCAAACATTCTTTTCTTACATTAATTGGAGCCCTGCCCTCATTTTCCAGTACATAGTTGGCTACCATGCAAGTTAAATAACTCTAATTATTAAGATTCAAAACATTACATGTATCAGTGAAGGCAATTAAGATGATTTGAATATTATTAAATGAAAATGAACTATTTCTGTCTCAAGAAAGCTAAATAAATATGCTCAGGAATTTTATATTGTGAAATTGCCTCACAGTAATTGGACAATTCAATAAAATAAAGTGAATGTAATAAATAATTTTAATTCATAATAGCATTCTGTAATGTGCTTATTTGCAGTACTGTGATAAAAGATGCTTATGCAAACACAAAACAGTCCCTAATGGGGAAATCATAGGTTATTATACTGTTGAACCTCTGGTTTGTGAGATATAGCCCTTTAGTATGGTTGAAATGGCTGGGCACTACCAGCCCCTTGTAAGTGTTCCTAAACCCCGCCCATTTATCATGTGAGGAAAGCCCCATATATTAGAGCAAACAACGTGCATAGGACCTTCTTAAAGCAGGATTCCACACAGTGGTGCACCATATTGTCCAGCTGAGAGTACAGAGATGAACCTCAAGTATGCAGTGCTCAGTGCACCAGATGAGGGTTTGATTGGTTTCACAGACCTCGAATGTTTTCCTTCACTGACCATACTTCTCTGTGACCTGTAATGGTGATTCTAAATACTCAACAGCTTGCCTGGTCAGAGGGATGTAAAGAGAACTGCAGACTGGAGAATCCACCTCAAACGCTTGACTTTTCTCATTTAGTAAGGTGGTTCATGTTTGATGGAGTCCAGATTNGTGGTTCATGTTTGACGGAGTCCAGATTGCACTGAAAGGAAAATAGTGAACATTAAGTGAGTCTGCTCTGCAAAGAAATGGCTTACAATCAAAATGGTGTGGGCAACTTCTCACTTGACCGTGGGGTAAAGGTATTCTGACACTAATAAAAGTGTTTCTGCAAGTCAATTTATATCATATTTAATTAGAAGCACAAATATAGCTTGTAAGTTAAATGCAAATACTGCAAAACTGAAATGTATTCTATATAACTTTTCAATTGTTCAAAGGGGTTGGAGTCCTTACTGCACATATGCTTTGAACAGACTCTTCCTTAGTCTTTCATTTGTGACAGCACTTTGGCTCAACGTGAATGAGAGCTGCTCATGTTCAAAGCACTAACCTCCTATATCAACTCTTTCATTCTGTTCTACTGGCCTCTAATTTCTACTTTCGAATTTCTAGTTGATTCCACTCCAAATCCCAGTCTTATAGACCCCTTGCTTGTGCTGTCTTCCTACCCAAACAATTCTGGGTCATCTTCAATAACTCAAAATTCAGAGGTGAGTACTACTCATCTTCTACTTTCCTAAAAACTCAGCCTAAGATCTGCATCTTGCATTCTTAAATCTCTGTGTAAGTTGTTCAAAAACCAATGTCAAATACCTAGGTTCAGGTATTACATCCAGTATCATATGGGAGAAAGAGATTTGATATTGTAGTTTTCTGAAAGAAGTTGCATTAGTAAATTTCTCACCTGCAATATATATATATATATATATATATATATATATATATATATATATATATTTCATGCAAGTAAACTATTGAATCACACTTTTGGCAAGAAATGTTTTAAAGTCCAAAATTATTTTAAAATTCTGTATTGTTTTTAAAACCTACTCATGCTTTTCTCATTTAGAAAAACCTGTAGATTTTTATGACTATAAATATTTTGAGAGATAATCCTTTCTCACATATTCAGAACAAAGCATATTAAGGAAAGAAATATTAAAAGTCATAGCCATACCTATGAAAAGAACATAGTAAACTCTTTGATAGGGGCCAGGGACATGGCTCAGTAGAATAAGCACTTCCCTGGCAAGCTCAAGAGCCTGAGTTCAATCCCTGGTTCAACAACAACAACAAAAACAAAAACAAAAAAAAAATCCTCTTTGATGACTAAAACTTTAAATATTCACCAGGCTGACTTCAACAATGTCATTTAGTGTTTTGTCTGTTTACATGGTCTTGGCCATTGGGTGTGATGCATCAGTAAATATGATATTTAAGATTTTAAAAATCATTTCCTTCCAAAAAGAGTGCTCTGAATCCAATCCTATCTGGTGACTTACTGAAGGACCCAATACTATTAACTTAAAATTCATAAATCCTAAAGTTTTCCTCTGATGAAAATGTTGTCTAATTCTTTAGAATCACTATTATCCAAATTATTTAAATTTGTCAAATTTGTTTTTAATGAATATATGGTTTAATTTTATTCTATAAAAACACTGTATACAAATTTATAGAAATTTAGTATCATAGAGGTTGACCAACTTTTGAGTACAAACAAAATGCAAATTGCACAAACAAAATCCTTAAGTTTGATACATTCTGTGTGTCTTTCATTGCTGAATCATGCTTCACTTTTTCCAATAGCAAGATTCCACACTAGACAATAAATATGCTGTTTCATTGCATGACTTAATTTCTCTAAAATCACAAGCCTAATATGTTTTTCCATTCCTTTTATAGAAAAATGAAGTACATGTGTCATTTGAAAACCAGGACAGTCTCACTAGGATATTCTCTCTCAAACTAGGATATTCCTCACGATGTACATTAGATACTTCCAAATTCTTCCTTTTTCAGGGAAAGATGTAACAGAGGAATTGAAGGACTCATCAAAGGATAGGACCTAGCTAGAGGTGCCACTGAGACCAGAGGACAGGCCTTCTGATCCTAAGTCTAATAAAGAACACTGCTTTTGTCTTGGCTTATCTGACATTTATATGCTATTGGGCTTAATTCTTAACTTCTTTTTGTATTGGGGTGTAGAAAGAGTTTTACATTCTTGCGTTTACACATTTTCTTTGTAAGTGGAAAACAATGTACTAGTAATATTTTGTTTAATAGAGTATATGTAAATGAGAATGGTCAATAATTCCATTACCAATTAGGATTAAAAATAATCAGTCTGATAAAGACCATCATATTTGAAGTCAATTTATCAAATTTATTTAAATAGCAGCTCACTGTATTGTCATCTTTGACAAGTCACTTGACATTCCATGGTAAATTTCCTATTTATAGAGTAGAAACTACAATAAAAATAAATTCTAGATTTTTTTTTTTTTTTTGTGTGTGTGTGGTACCAGGGATTGAAGTCAGTGCCTTGTGCTTGCCAAGCAAGCACTTATTCCACTGAGCGATCTTCCTGGCCCATCAACTCTAGAATTAAAGTCATATTTATAGCCAAATGATTTTTTATAAAAGTGACAGAATTTTACATGTGGTAGCATATAGCTATTCAGTAAATAATGCCATGGAGACCTGGATATCCACATACAAGAGGAAGTTATGCCCCTGTCTCATGTAATATACGAAAGGGTTAACTGAAAAATATCAATTTGTTTCAAGTAAAATAAGAGCTACAACTACAACATGATTACAAGAAAATGTAGTCACAGATCTTCACCTCTTATCTTATGCAAATGTTTTTAGATTTAGCAACATAGCATAAGCTTCAATGGAAGAAAAAAAAACAAATAAAATTTGGACTGACCAAGTTAAAACCCTTTTATGTTTCAATTTTGAAGGATCTGATTAAAAAAGTGAAACAGCTGCTAGGACTGGTGGTGCATGCAGGCTGATAATCCCAGCCACACAAGAAGCATGTGCAGAAGGATCACAAGACTGAGCCCAGCCTGTAAGGCTTAGTAAAACTGTGTCTCAAAACAACAACAAAAAAAGTGAACTAATAATTAAATGAAAAAGCCTAGGGATATAGGTCCATGAGAGGCTGCGTGCCTAGAAGTTTGAGGCACTAGGTTGAAGATGAGGGTGAGAGAGCAAGAGTGTGAAAGGAGGAAGACAAAGATTAAGGAGAGAGCTCAGCAGTTAAGTGCCTGCCTGGTAAGCAGAAGGTCCTGAGTTTGATTCCTGGTACTACTGAGAAATTAAAAAACAAAAAAGAAGAAACAGAAGAGGATGCAACCCACATACAAGAAGGAACTTGGACTTATATAATGGATACAAGTATATAAAATACATAAACAGGAATTTTTAAAGAAATCTTATTTGTGAACAGCCAAGTGTAAAAATGACTTAATTATAATTTGATGTTTTTCCATAGGAAATATACAAATTGCCCATAACACATAAAATATGTCTAACATTATCAGTTACTATGGAAATATAAATAAAACAGAATCAATGGCTCTTCACACAAAGGAAGATGGCCACATTAAATTGAGGAACAATGAAATATACTGGCCTGGACATGGAAAAAATGAGGTCCTTATACACAGGTAGTGAAAATGTAAAATGGTGCAGCTCCCATGAAAAGCAGTGGGACAATTTCTCAAACATAAACAAAGTTAGTACCTGATCTCACACCTTCCTTCCTGAGGGATATGTCTTGTGGAATTGGTATATACACAAAAACTTGTTTTTTAATATTCTCAACATCATTGATGATAATCAAAAGGTAAAAGCAATACAAATGTCCTTTAATTGATAAAAGGATAAATAAATGCAACTTATCTATAGTATGAAAAATTATTTGATGACAAAATTATATAATGAACGAATAAGTTACAATTTGGTTAAATTTTTAAAATATTAGACCAGCCTGGGCTACAAAGTGAGCACATGGCTGGCTGAACTGCATAGAAAGACCCTGACGCAAAAGGCAAAAAGATGAAAAATAAAATAAGCAACAAAACTGTCTTTTACTCACATTTTTGTGAAGTTGGTAACGCATGATACTAGGTTACTAAGCAAATGATAGCAGACCTTAACCAGACAGGATGTTCATCTCAGGAGTGAGATAACTTGTTTGCTTTAGGCACTGGGTCAAGCCCCACCTACATATATTTGATCGATTTCTTAGCTTTGTGGCTCCCAACATATCCCAATAATTAACACACTGCAGACATT
>NDGM011182083.1:0-10060 GCA_002564305.1 Octomys mimax | reverse complement strand
AAAAGGCTCAAGTCAACAACTTCTGACATTGCCAGTCCTATGGATAACCCACTACTATTATAGGCTAATGGACTATATTGGATTGCTTTGCTGAATTCATGCACCTGCAATACGTGAATGGCAGTGGAACACCCACTGAAGGTCTTACCTTGCACTGTCTTATATTTTCAACTTAATCTCTTTTAAATCATATTAGCAATTTCCAAGATTTTCTTTGTCTTTCATGGTACCTAAATTTTCAAAGAAATCTTATTATTTCACAATCATGTACAACATGCATTTATCTCGTATTTCTCTGATTTACATGAGATTATGATCTCTATGTATAATATCACAAAAACGATGCTGTCTTTTTCTTACAGAATTGGGCAGGCATTGAAATCATGATGTCAGTGTCTTACTACTCTAGATATTTAGTTGATTGACTAGTTAATATTTGTACATTTATTAACTCCTTAATTATATGATTCTTATTCTTTGAGTCTCTGTCCTCTTCCTTTTTTTTTTTTTTTTTTTTTTTTTTTTGCGGAACCGGGGATTGGACTCAGGCCCTTGCACTTGCCAGGGAAGTGCTTATTCCACCGAGCCATCTCCCCAGCCCCTCTTCCTCTTGTTAGTTGAAATTTTCATGTGAGAAAAATCTTTTCCTTTGGCTTCATTTTTATGTTTGTTTATTTCTGGGAGTGTGGACTCATGTTTATTTTTAACAGGTTTATCATCCAATGTTATTTTTATGCATTTTGGTGCTCAGATAGTACAGTTTTGCAGATCAGGATATGCTTCAAGTTGGTCCCTTTGTTATCTTTGAAAACTCTGAATTAATTCAATTACATTTTAAACAGCTTCTTAAGTACTGGTACCACAAGATATAAGAAGTTCTTTGTATTTTCCCTGGAATTTAGTAATTGTCTTAGGATCTAAATATTCTTTTACTGAATATTAGTTTTTAGAAACATGGATAGTTGATTATTATTATGATTATGCTTTTAAAAGATTTCTCATTTGTGGAATATGTCTAGAGTATATGAAACATTACTATTGTCTGATGATCTAAGATTATAAAGATTTTGAAAAAATGTTCTGCCTCTCTGCATTCTCAGACTTCTGACTTATTTCATTCTTCTGTCTACCACTTCTCTCCTGTGCCTATAGATAAACTAGTCAGGTTCTTTTTTTTCTACTTTCCAATTCTGATACTTGTTTTACCCTAAAAATTATACATTTTATTGAGGCTTTCAAATTAGTGCTCTAGGGCTGGCCAAATAACTCAGTGGATTTAAGTGCCTGAAAACAGGTGCAGGGGCCAGGGGTTTGATCCCCGGACCTGCCGTATCAGCCCCAATCCAAGTGCACACTGAGATGGCTATTGAGACTGGGCCTGGTGGGGCATCCCTGTAATCCCCGCTCTTGGGAGGCTGTAAATATGTGGATCAATACGAGTCCGATCTAGTAGTGCAACCCTGAACACCCTGTAGATCCTTCCCTAAAATTCAAGTTTGTATGCTAGAGGTCTACAATGTCTTCTGTTATGATTAACTAAGCATTTCTCTTTTTCAGTGTCTCTGTCATTTCTTATTTTATTATTTCACCTTCCTTACACATGATTTAAAAAATATTTAATGGGAAAAAGGTTAAACAAAATTTCATAGCAAAACAATAGAATAACTATAGATAATACATTGTGTGTTGTTGTCTTTAGAGTAGTTTCTCAGGGTACAAGATATGGGCATAAATTTTTTTTCCAATCCATATTGGCGCAAACCTTCCTCTCTAATGAATTAAGAGACACTAATAGTAAAACCCAACAGCACAATTGTCTGTCCTTTCCCTTGATGGTGGCCTGTTTTCTACATAGCTTAGTACATACTGAGTCCTAATGTGTCACAATTTTTATCTGCACCTTTGTTATCTTTGCAGCTTATTGTACACCAAGTTCTATTGACATGGCTAGTTGACCTCAGCTTAATGCATATTAAGTACTATAAATAAAATAATTCACAATATGATCATATGCATACTTAGTTAAGACTTTAGGGCTTTTACTTAAAATATATTCAAAATTTCATTTAAACATTTTATTGAATTGAAAAGACTCATGAAAGTGAGATTAAAATCAAAACATTAAAAATATTAAATTTGAAAGTTACCTGAAAATAAAATCTATTGGTAGATAAAATTTTCCTAATAATTCTGTGTTCTGATTTTCTCTTTTGCATATAAGACTTGTTAGAGATATTTTGATTTCCTTACTAAAAATTATTCAAAGAAACAATACATTTTTTTCTGTTTTACTATGTGTCAATGATTTGCACTAACTAAATATCTTTGAATCCTAGATTTTATTTCTACACACAAAAGACTTATGCAAAACTCAATGTTTTTTGGTTTCAAAGCACATTGAAGCATATTAGAAAAGATAATTATTACAAATATATTAATATATACTTTTAATCAACAACTGAATAGCAACATGCTGTGTTAATTATTTTGATTCATGAAGACTGATTACATTTTCCTAATTAAATGCTTTTCTTAGTATTTTTACAGTTACATATTCAATGAATCATAGAAAGCATTATTAGAATTTCTAGATTTACTTTGCCTTTTCTTAAACTCATAATTAAAAATTAAAAACTAAAATGTGTAGTTTCCCTTTCCATAACATCCAGTAAAAAAACCTCTTAGAAAATATGCTCCATGTGTTGGTTGCTATGCAGTGGTAGATCAAATTAAAGTAATTGCAAATTCATCTGTAATTTTACCAGATCTAAATCACAGATGATGAAAAGTGAAAGAATTTTAGTATTCTAGCCATGCAAAAATATATTGAAAAAAGCAATTGAATTTTTAGCTCTTATCAATTTTTCTAGCATACTTGTTGAAGATTCAAAAATGAAACATCTCTCAAACCTTACATGGATAATGTCTTCAAATATTTGTTATAAGGATGAAAGTAAAAATATGAATCTATTCTCATATATAAAATTAAATTTATGTAAGTATGTTATTAGAAAATCATTACTTAATACATATAGTGCAATACAATAGAAGCCTAAGTTTAGATAAGACTGTAAGGTATTTCAACTTTTATCTTATGTGGACTGAATTTGAACTATAAATATAATTTTGCTGTGGTAAAGATGTTATACTGATGCTGACTTCAAAGATGGACAAACTTTATGCGAACAAGATTCTGTGTACTTTTTTGCAATTGAGCTTTTCCCATTGACTGTATTAATTGATTAGGATTTTTTAAGATCAGAGAGTAATAAATTTAACAGCTAGATTATCATTAACCTTCTACAGCAATCAAAGGAATTCATGAGTGGGCTGGCCAGATAGCTCAATGGACTAAAGTGCCTGCTTTGGCAGTTGCATCGACTGGAGGTTTAGTCCCATATGTGTGGTGCTGGCACCACTCCCGGGGCATGTAGGGACCTGAATGAGACTGGAAGTGGCGGCACGTGCCTGTAATCCCAGCACTTGGGAGGCTGAACACAGGAAGATCACTATGGGTCTGATCTGTATAATGAGATCCTGTAGATCCTGTACTAAAACAATACAAATAATAATAATAATTCATGATTCTTGTCCTTTAAGCAATGAAGGACATATCTTTAACAATCTTTGATTTTTTAACTATTCTGTTCCATGTAATAACAGGAAAAATGAAAAAGAAGAAAATAGGTTGTAGAGTACAGCCAATAAAAAGAGAATAGGACAGATTTTGTTGCAAAATCTTTGGCTGGAAATGAATGGGACTGAACTAGACCTAATGGAGTGGAGAAGGGACAAAGAAAAACATGTTCTACGTATATCAGCAGTCAACAAAGCATATGGGTTGTCTATAGGATAAACAGAAAAATATATAACCTATTCTATTTATGCTTAAGATAATTTTAGTGATTCATTTTCCTGCATGTGGATATCTAGTTTTTCAAAGTTTTCAGAGACATTTTTTCCCTGTCATGTTTACTTGTCACTCTTTGTCAAAGATCAATTGACCATATAAGTCTGTGTTTATTTCTCGGTTCTTATTCTCTTTATTGATTTGTCTGATTCTATACCAGCATATAACTGTTTACATTATTGTAGCTTTGTGACATATTTTGACACTAGGAAGGATGTTTCTAGTTTTGTTTTTCTTCTATACGGTTTTGAGTGCTTTTGCTTATGTAACTCCAAATGAATTTTTGAAATGCTATTTTCTGTATCTGTAACAACTGTCATTAAGATTGTGGCAGGTATTGCAGTGAACCTGCTTGTTGCTTTATGGAGAATGGGTACCTTTGTGGCAAGTTTTCTATAATCTGTGGACATAAGATATTATCCCATGTTTTGTGTCTTCCTTAATTTCATTCACCTGTGACTTTGAGTTTTTATAGCTCAAGTAATTTGTCTTTTTTTGTTTTCTTTTTGGTGGAACTGGGGATTGAGCTCAGGCCCTTGTGCTTGCCAGGCAAGCGTTTATTCTACTGGGCCATCTCCCTGGCCCCAATTTATCTTTTTTTTTTTTTTTTTTTTTTAAGGATAAGTTTATTTCTACATACAGTTATGGTTTTGATATTTTATTTCTTATGTATTTTTCTTCTTATTGTTAATTGGATTTTTTTCCTGAATTTAATCTACAGAAAGATTTGTGATACATAATAATTACATTCATCTTGGGGAACTGGTATATATACATAGCACATCTTAATAATATTCACACCCCTTTTTTCCCAACTTTTCTTCTGCTCTAGCCTAATGTTTATATATCAATTGTCTAAAATTCAATTTATTTTTACATTTGACAAGGTGTGTTGTAGTATTTAAGTTTTTAAGGTTTTAAGAGAAAAAAATAAAAGCTAGTTTGAGTGATTTTTATTTCTTTGTCTTACCTAGATACACCAGCTAGGCCTTCCAATATTATGGTGAAAATAATGGTGAGAATGGGAACCTCTCAGGCCCTTCCACTTGCCAGGCAAGCGCTTATTCTACTGAGCTATCTCCCTGGTGCCCCCTGTTATGGTTTTGACCCAATATAGTCCCCAAAGCCTCATCTGTTTGGGGGATTGAATGATGGAATCACAGAAGGTGACATGCTGTTAAGAAGTGGACTCCAATCTGAAGAGTTGGGTCTCTGAAATGTGACCTGGAAGGGGCTCTATTCCTGCTTGTCTCCCTATTCATGCTTGGCTTCCTAAGTGCTGCCATGAGCTGCACTACTTTCCTTTCCAGATCCTTCGATCCTGCTGCTCAACATGCAAGGTTGGAGGTTTCTAAGGCTGAGATCCAAAGTGGATTTCTCCTTTAAGTTTTTGGGCATCAGTTTCAAGTCTCAAAACATGTGTTGGGCAGGCCAAATAGCTCAGCAGATTAAAGTGCCTACAAACAAGTCCCTAGGCCTGGGCAGGGGGTTCCATGTCTGGGCCAGCTGTGCCGGCCCTGCTCCCAGGATGTGCTGAGCCAGCAATTGAGACTGGGCATGGTGGTGTTTGCCTGTAATCCCAGCTCTTGGGAGGCTGTAAACAGGTGGATCATTACAAGGCCAATATAGTAGTGAGACGCTGAACACCCGGGAAGCCCTCCCCCCCCAAAAAAAAAACAAGAAAAATATGTGTGAAGATAGCATGCACATGTGGCTCCCCTCCCAAGAGGCCAAAAACATTAAATATGTTACTAACTTTGGGACTTTTGTATGCATGTGACTTTTGATATTTTGTGGTAATTTTTTTCTTTTCTCATTTTTCTTGATAGGGAGTAACATAAAAGGGTTTTTCATTTTTGTCAAATATTCTCTCTAGATATAGTGAAAAGGTGTCTTTTTATTCTTCATACTGTTCATGAGGTATAACAGCTTAATTGATTTTCTTAATACCATTCATGTTCCTAGTGATAAAGCTCATTATTTTATAGTGGATGACCTTCTTAACATGGAGTTGAATTTGAAAAGTTTTGCATCTATGCTTTTAGGAATATTTCAGAATATTTTCAGGGGCTATTAGATTTCCTTGTAATTTAATAAATTTCTTACACTGTATAAAAATAAAGCAAAATATAGTTCAGATTTAAGTATAAGATCTGATGCTACCTTTGTTCCAGAAAAATCATAGGAAAAGCTTCATGACGGTGATTTTGGCAATGATTCTTCTTGTACATTACCAATGGCACAGGACACAACAGCAGATGTCTAAAACATCACATCGTTAAAATGCTTCGGATGACAAAGAAAAAATGGTAATATGCAAAGGCAGTTGCAGAATGAGAGAAAATCATGTTTATGTTTGTAAGCCATATTCTAATAAGATATCAACATAAAAAATATGGAAGGAGCTCCTGTAGCTCAATTCTAAAAAAAAAACAAAAAAAAAAAACTACAATCACTATCATAGGAACAGGTATCCCACTTAAAGAATTTAATAGATATTTTACAAAGATTTTATATAAATTGTCAATAGGGAAAAGATGTGCAAAATCATTAAATATGGGGCATGATAACAAAATCACACTGAGCTATTACGTCACATCTATTAGAACAGCTATTGTCAAAATGAAAGAGTCAGAGAAAGATAAAAACAAAAGAGAGGAAAGCAGGAAAGTAAGAAGAGAAAGAACAAAAGGATAATGAGAAGATAGCTGCTCCTCAGTTTATAGTGATTTTAATTTTTGCATTTTTGAAGGGAATGTATGGAACAGCATGAAAGAGTTACAATATAGAAGTACCTTATGAACTACCAATCACACTCTTGGATATCTATCTAAAAGAATTAGATCATAATCTTAAATAGATATGTGCACTCCCATTTCAATACATCATTATCCGTTAGCCAAGATGGGGAAACAACCTTAACTTTTTATGGGCAGATAAACAGATGAAGAAAATGTTATAGGCTAATACACATTATTCTTAGTAAGGCTTTAACAAATAATTGAAATTCTGCAATATAAAATCACTAATGAATTTGAGGATATATTGCAGAATTAGATTAAACCAGTTTCAGGGTGTTAGATACTTTGCAGTTCTACTAATATAAATGATGAAAATAGTCAAACTTGTAGGTGGAAAATATAGAGCAATTGTTGCTAGAGGTTGGGAGGTGAAAGGAATAGGAGAACTCCTACACTAGGGTTTAGCATTCAACTATGAAAGTTAAATAAATTTTAGAAACCTGCTGTAGAATATTTTGTCATTATTAGAAGTATTTTATTGTATATATAAGAATAAATCCCAAGTCAACTATCCTCACAATTATAATCTAAGCACAAGTAAATGTTGAAAGATTTCTGCACCTGCAGGGAATTTTTACTTTATTGTTTTAAAATTTATTTATTTATTTACTTGTTTATTTATTTATTGTAGCTGGCTCAGCCCACCATAGGGGAGGGGCTAGTGAGGCAGGTGGAGCTGGAGATCAAACCACAGTCACTGGGAACTTGCCTAAGCTTGCCCAAGCAGGCACTTTAGACCACTGAGCTATCTCACCAGCCCCAACTTTAAGGAATTTTTAAAAGATACAATTTATTCATGATCATTTTCACACATGATCCTTGGTAGTAACTTTACATTGGAAAAATGTTTTCAAGAGAATTGAGTAAGATGAAGACTGAAATATTATTGCTTTGAAGTACAAAAATAGAAAACAATAACATCTTTCATTAGAATAGTGATTTTAGAGCATTTCATTGAAAGAGAGTAGGGAATTAATGGAAACTGAGGAAATGAAGATAACAACAGTCAGTGGAGTATTATTTCAAAAATCTTTGTTTGAAAACAAAATAAATGAGAATGTGGTATCTATGGAGAAATTCACATCAAGTAAAATTTTAGACACAGAAAGAAGTGAAATTCACTTGTTTATTCACACTATACTTTTGTTAGCCATTACCAGATCCATGTGAATATACTGTACTGTCAATTTTTTTCACTTTTAAGTAGCTGCCTTTTAAAATATCTGTATTTATTTTAATTATTATCTTGATATAAATTTTATTCAGACTTCACATTGTCAAGTTTGCTTCTGAAATTACAAACTTTGCATCCTATGGACATGCAAATTTAGATAATTGCCATGGTTAAAGTAATGTGCCTTGTAGTACACAGAAAAATTGTGTGTTGTGCCAGATAACTCCTTTTCAAAATTGGATAGTCCAGATTTAATCCTAGAGTGTCCAGGATTTTCTTTTTACATCAAAGCTTTTCTTACTGCATCAGATGTTGTTTTTCCACACAGTTATAAACCTACACTTTTCTTTCCCAATTTAACCTGGTGATACACGGAAATCTCTGGAAAAAGTGAAGAAATTCACTATAAAAAATGATTTCATAGAGGCACATAAAGTAAACGCATGTAGGAGACATCGACATTGTGTAAATCTGCAGTGTATAAACCATACACATAGGTTGGACACTGATTTGGACTCTGGATTCTTTTCCTGTCTCTATGCCCAGTGCTGTGCATCCTGAAGCACATTTAGTGAAAAAAGTCCAACTTTATTTTATTTTTTTTGTAAAGTGACGGGATCAGGTATACCTGCCTTCACCCGTGTATAGTGACTTTTTCATTGTCATAACATTGGAGTAGATGCAATCTATAATGACATAGATTTTTTTAAAGTGAAATAAGAAGCTGTTATCAATTATCTAAAAAATATAAATATTATTTATTTCAGAGTTAAAGCACTTAGTTCTAAGGTATTTCTTCAAAATGTGAAGGGAAAGAAGGAAGGAAGGAAGATGAAAGGAAGAAAGAAAGAGAAAGAAAGAAAAAAGGAGAGAAAGAAAGGAAAAGAGAAAATAAATTTTGTGATGTATAGTCAGGAATAAAAATGCTATACATACTTAAAATATTGATAGGAAATTCCAGGTTTATCGTCAGATACACAAATATATAGTTATCATCAGATAACACAAATATATAGTCTCTCCGCCTGTGTTCATTCCTGTTGCCTTATAATCCGCCTGACGCTTAGTAACGTTTGCAATGCTCTCTCATTTCTTTCCATTTCCCCATCCCTGTTTCTTTCCTCCTCCCTCCCTTCTTTCCTACTCGCAGTGATCCTCCTATTTTCAGCCTCACCAAGACTGGAATTACAGGAGAGCGCCACCACGCCTGGACTCTACTGCGCAGAGCGCCCCAGGGGCAGGACCAGCACAGCATGCAGGACGGAGGATCGAACCCTGGTCCCTGTGCTTGCCAAAGCAGGTGCTTAGTCCGCTAAGCTCTCTCGCTGGCCCTCTTATCCTTTTCCTTGATTGCTCCTTCTTTCCTGCTTCCTTCCCCCCCTCTTCTCTTTTTCTATTTTGTTCCTTTCATTTTCTCAACAATGGCAATTAGAATTGGTGATGTGTGTCAAACTAAAAAAATAATAATTTTTATTTCTGTAGTGAATAATGATAGTTATTAAACTAAATATTTTTAGTATAGATGTTACTGTTCTGTAATTTCATTATTTGACTTACAGATGTGTAAAGTTGTAAAAAAAATTCTTTAGATACAATATTTTTGTGTTAATTTTAGCGTAAATATTCTTTTTTGTGGATGCAATCTTAATGGCATTACTTAATGAAGTGGAGCTCTTCCTGTTACTGTTTAATCTTGCTATTTTTTTCCTGTATTTTTCAAGGAATAGTCTATAGGGTGCTCAGGGTCTCACTACTAGATCGGACTCGTAGTGATTCTCCTGTTCACAGCCTCCCAAGAGCTGGGATTACAGGCGCACGCCCCCACGCCCAGGCTCAATCGCCCTCTCAGTGCACCCTGGAGGCAGGGCAGGCACAGCAGGCCCGGGGATCGAACCTCCAGCCCCTGTGCCTGCTTCAGGTGCTTTAATCTGTTGGGCTATTTGGCTGGCCCCTTTAACCTTGCTGTTTCTTGAGGAAATAAAATTTATTTGCCTTCTTTAAAAATGTTTTCCTCAGAATTTGGAAGATACTTTCTTATTGTTTTCAAAAAATTCAGCTTTTCAAGTCTTTGTTGTTATGAGTTGACCTTTGTGCATGGTGTGCGGCAAAAGTTATGCTCCTGCTCCTTCTCCAGTCAGGAGGAGACAAGCACCACATGTCTGCAATCCCAGTGCT